>JPHH03000067.1:0-137500 GCA_000750105.3 Tolypocladium sp. Sup5 PDA-1
TGGCTACCTTAAGAGATCATAGTTACTCCCGCCGTTTACCCGCACTTGGTTGAATTACTTCACTTTGACATTCAGCGCACTGGGCAGAAATCACATTGCGTCAACACCACTTTCTGGCCATCGCAATGCTATGTTTTAATTAGACAGTCTGATTCCCCTTGTCCGTCCGTACCAATTCTAAGTTGGTTGTTAAACGTGCGCCGGACGGCCGAAGCCTGCCAAGGACATCGGCACCCGGATGGGCTCCCGAGGCGTCCGTCCAAGGCCCAACGCACCCAACCTTTAGAGCCAATCCTTATCCCGAAGTTAAACAGTGCCTTCTGATGTGGGCTTGATCTGTAAATTGACCGGAAACGTTTGTGAACCTGAAGTACGGATATACATAAACAGAAAGACTGTTGCAGCAGTGCGTGATATTACTGCGTCTGGTGGCTGCAACCGCCTGCATACCGAGATTGATAAGTGAGTATTAGTGGGCACCTTGAACCTGGTCAATGGTTATTAGGTATGTAGCCCCCCAACCCCTGCTCATCGCGTGATGCAGAGAAAGGATGCAGTCGACTTGCCGCGCTCTCAATTTGGACCTCGCTAAAGTCGACATGGAGCCGCAAGCGTTTCTACCCACTATACTGCCAAGGGGACTTTTGCGGTTATTATCATGGGGAATGGCCCAAGCGTCCATGTCGTATCAACGTTGTCCTACCCAAACGAAGGTCATTAGTTAACCTAACCGAGCGCCGACATAAAAGGAGAGATCTCGGCAAGAGGATCGTAGAGCTACATATAACCAATAGCATTAGAAGCAGGAAGCAAAGTGGACGGAAGGATTTAATGGCCAACAGTCAAGTGACGCGAAACGATGATTGAAGTGGGTTCTGGCCCCTGACGAATGCCCAGAGGGTCAAAGCGGGAGGGGCGTCCAATGCCGAGAGCTGTCAAACGTCATGTCGCTCCCAAAGCTGTCAATATCGTGGCTCCACATCCCGCAATCACTCCCCGATCACCTCGGACGTACGGAGTAGACACAAACTATCACGGACTGCGAAGGCACACGCAGGGGAGCAGACTCGGAGATACAGCGGTACTCGCCCAGCCCAATCCCAACGCGGCCCCCCAGATTGCGGGGAGCCGCCTGGGATCCTGAGTCGCGTGGGCCGAGCTTCGGAAATGGACCGCCGCATTTGGGAGCCCTGCGCGGCGGTAAAGTCAGTCGGGATCAACAGCTAGGCCGAAGATGGACAATTAGCCGCGGGCATTGATATCTTGGCTGTGTGCTGACGGGGTCCGGCTGCAGTAGTAATAAGGCCTTGGGGATTCTATATCGACTGATATTACTCCATGCCGAGCACAGGCGGTTGCTCCTGTGGTGCAACCCTCGGGATCTGGGCCAGAATGGGGCGAAATTGCCCTCAATAGGAAGGCGTACGAGTACGTGTACGGGGTACGCTCCGAGGAGTTGAACTCGCGCCGCGGTGTTCACGTATAAGACGTCGCCCGTCTAGTTCACGAATGATGGACTCGACTCTGGAGGACACGATCCCCCAGGTCGAATCTTGTTTGCGATCGTGGCCCGTCATGTTGCTCTCTTTCCTCGTGTCCCTCGCTGCCGCAGCCGGGGTGGTTCACTCCCAAGCCTGCCCAGCACCCGCCCGAACCCAGCCCGTGACGGACAACACGGCCACGGCCAGCGACGAGGGCGAACCCGACACCGTCCTCAGCCCAGTGCTGAACCCGGAAACCGATCGCACGAACCTGCAGAACGTCGTGCCGGCGACCAATGTCTCCCTCAACTGGGGCAGCCAGAGCAACGGCCTGGTCAAGGTCTCGCTCGAGATGAACCACCCGACCGTGCTGCTCGAGGAGATTGGGGCCATCACCACCGTCAGCTGCGAGGCCGCCTCCGTGACCATCACCTTCAGCCGCCCGGACGCCTTTGATAAGACGGTTGCTGGGTGGTCCGTCGACGGCGGCTTCGTGCTGGTGACGAACCATCTCGGAGACTGCGACGAGGACAACGAGCGAGGCGTGTTCCTCGCGCAGGGCATAACATCTGACAGCGACAGTCTGACCGTCGTCGCGCTGGGCGAGAAGACGGATATAAACAGCACAGCCGGTTTGTTGTCTCGCAATCCGCTCTACTCTGTCTTACACAGACTGACAGGAAAACAGGCTTCACGGAGATTTCCTTCTCCTCCATCCCGGTGCATTCCAAGCGAGCAATCAACCTGGGCAGCAACGGCCTCACCCTCTCCCACTCCCTATCCCTCCCGCCCGCCACGAAGCTGTACTCGTATCGCCATGACGACCCGTACGTGGACGTCCAAGTAACCGCCGACAACGCCGACCTCAGCATGGGCGTCACCTTTTCCGGGAAGCTGCGCTACTCCATCCTCCGGGCCAAGCTGTACGAGATGTCCTTCGACATCGACGCCCACGCATCCGTCGACCTGGGGCTCACCGCCAGTCTCACGGCCGAGTTCAACACCACGTTTGCCTACGAAGCGCCGCCGCTCACCTACAGCATCGTCAAGGTGCCGGGCATCATCTCGCTCGGCCCGGCACTGGACTTTGCCATCGGCGTCGAGTTGGTTGCAGATGCCGCCACCTCCGTGACGACGGACCTGGGGGCCAAGATTGCCGACGGCAACTTTCACCTCGACTTCCTCGACCGTTCGCGGTCCTCCGCCACAGGCTGGAAGCCCACCTTCCACGCCGCCGCCAACATTAGCCAGCATGCCGCCGTGACCATCGACCCCTACGTCGACGTCACCGCCAAGCTCGACTTCCAGCTGCTCGGCGGCCTCCTCGATCTCAGCGGCGGCATGACGGCGCGGCCGAGGTTCAACAACGACTTCACCCTGAAGGGGAACCAGCACTCCAACGCCACCTGGCACAGGCGGGACGAAGGCAGGACGCACGCAGTATCGAGGTCGCAGGGCGAGTACACAGGCTGCTCCCAGGGTTTGGGAATCAAGTCCGACTTTGAGTTTACCCTCATCGCCTTTGTCACGCAGTGGTGGAAGAAGACCGTCTACAGCGTCGACGCGCCTATTGCCGACAAGTGCTACTCGTGGGCATAAGAGCAGATAACTATTTCTGGATACGCGTTGCGGATGTATCGTACAACAAAGGGGAACCTGTATTATTACTTTGTACATATGCTTAATTTTGTTTAATCAATTCCCTTCGTACCTCCCCACACAACATAGCAACATCAACTCCGGCCTGGAGACATGTGGCACCTGAGTTCAACTCGCCAATATACTTCATGTACTTCGTAGCGTGCGTTAATAACCAGATTCAACGGAGTCGGCAGTAGTCTCCCCGCCCAAAGTTCCTATATTCATAAGTTCCAGAGAACCCATACTTGTAAGCAGCTTAGCTCAAGCCATGTAAGCCAAGCTGGAAACAAGATACACACATGTCAGCACTTACCCAAGCCAACAAGGCAACAGCATATTTCCCAGATCTTCAACCCTCTCTCTTTACCCCGCGTATCTGCAACGGCTTCCCGCAACTGCATTTTCCCCATCTGCGCAACGCCAAATGGCTGCAGCAACGACCACGTACCGCGGCAACTGCCACTGCGGCAAGTACCGCTTCGACGTCACCGCGCCCGAGATCAAGGACGCAGTCGCGTGCGCCTGCAGCCTCTGCGCGAAGAAGGGCTACCTGTGGCTCGTGCCGGCGGAGGGCGGGTTCCGCGTCACCCGCGATGAAGGGCGTTTGAAGTCGTACGAGTCCGCCTCGCTGCGGGACCAGGTGAGTCGCCTACCCATTCAAAGCATTTTAGTGGCGTGTCGTGGCTAAGGGTGTATCAGTTTTGCGAATACTGTGCTACCGGAGTTGTTGGTGAGCATCTTGATGGCCCGCTCAAGGGCAAGCTGGCCGTGAACATCCGGTCGATTCGAGACGTCAACCCATATGACCTAGAGTAAGACATTCGCTTGTCAATATGAACGCCCCTAACCGAACATGCAGGCCACCCACTACGACGGTCAAAGTTGAGGAACGGAAGAGGGTGGTCGACGCTCCTCCAACGCCGGCATCCGAATCTCCAGCTCAGCACATCGCGTCCTGCCACTGCGGAAAAGTACAAGCCGAGCTGCTAGTCCCCATCCAAGAGCAGGAGGTCAAGGAAGACAACTGCAGCTCCTGCGTCAGGGTACGTCCAGGTCCAACACGCGCCCCGTTCGTGCCCCCTCCGCGGCGAGTACTCACGCCGAGCAGAACGCGTACGTCGGGGTTTACCCAACCAAGGACCAAGTGCGCATCCACGGCAGGGAGCACGCCGTGGGGTATCTCCACGGACGCAAGTACGGATCCGGGAGCCATTGCGGGACATGCGGCGTCTCCGTGTTCGGCACCGTATACGGGCCCCCGCTCAGTGTCTTCGACAGCGTGTCGCCCGAGAGGCTGGAGCATGTCACGAACGTTTACCACAAGAACATGAACATGTCGCCTCTCAACGTGCGGGCCATCGAGGGGCTTGATCTAGCTTCGATACACATCAACAGGTCTGACGAAGGCACTGCGGGCTATGAGCTTGACCCCTAAGGACTCGGCCAAACTGCTGGATCGGCCATCGAGAGTCGCACTTGCAGAAGGAGGGGATGCTGCAAACGCTGATTGTATTGGACCGCATTACCTTGCTCCGTGACAGGACAACGAAGCCCTATAAATATAGGCATGCCAAAACTGGAAATGAACTAAACTACACCAGTAAATTACCCGACCCGTGACCGTCGATTTCCTTCCATGTATCCCGGAGTCTAATCTATTGATATTGCGAAAAGTCACCAAACAAGGGAAGCAACAGGGCGAAACCAGACAGACAAGATTGTTAAATCGTCTAGAGCAGAGCATAGGCACCAGCGATGACAGCGCCGGCGTAGGTAGCGGCAGACACCTTCTGGACTGTGCCGGCGTTAGTCTTGGCGGCGATGGCCGTCGCAGTAGCGCTGCCGCCAGTGTTGGTGCCGGAGCCGGCGGCACTGCTTGAGCCGGAGCCGGAGCCGGAGCCGGAGCTGGAGCCGGAGCCGGAGCCAGTGGCAGAGGCAGTGGCAGTGCTCAGGCCAGTAGAGCGGCTACCAGTGCCAGTGGGCTTGTTGGTGGCGCTGGCGGTGCCCTGGGAGCTCTCAGACAGGGACTTGGGCTTCGTGTCGAAAGTAGTCGGGCAGGTCAGGTTGAAGAGGGGCTTAGTGGAGAGGTCCTTAGTAATGGCAAACTTCATCGTGTTGTCCGGGTTGGAGTCACGCAGGTTGTACCAGAAGGTGGGCGTCTTGTTGAAGAGCTTGCGGCAGCCAACCTCGTCCCAGTAGTACTTGGCGTTCTCGACGGTGGCCTGGGCCTCGTCCCAATCCGGGCCAGTGGCGGGCCAGCCAGTCTCGGTGACCCAGACAGGCTTGCCGTTGGCAGCGGCAATGGTGGCGTCGTACGCCTTGTCGAAGAGGGTGCCGGCGTTCTTGATGCTGTTGCCCTTGCCGTTCTCGTAGTAAGGGTACTCGTCGACGCCGATCCAGTCGACGGCGTCGAGGACGGCCTTGTTGGTGGAGTTGGGCCAGACATCCCAGGTGTCGACGTGACCGACGGGGATCTTGCCGAGGGGGTTGTCGGCAAAGGCCTTCTTGAAGTCCCCGATGAAGCCCACGAGGGCCTCGGGGGAGTTGCCGACGCCGGCCTTGTTCTTGACGCCCGTCACCGAGTTGCGGTACAGGTCCTCGCTCCCAATGGAGATGCCAATGACCAGGTCGGTGAACTTGCTGCCGAACTTGGACACGGCCTTCTTCAGCGCGCTGATCTCCTTGTCGATGTTGTCGGTGCCGGAGGCCCAGACGCCCAGGAGTATCGACGTCTGGGTGTCGATGGCGGCATCGAAGGCCTGGATGGGGTCATCCTGGGAGTAGGCCTGGATGTTGGTGTAGAGCCGAACGGCGTTGAACTTTCCGGGGGCGCCCTCCAGGCCCTGGGCGGTCTTGAACTCGGCCTCGAAGTCCGCCTTGAACTTGGCAGAGCGGTCGGCGAGCGTGGCTCCAGAGTTGAAGCCGAGGTAGTTCTTGCCGGCGGACGCGCCAATGGCGAGCGCGCTCGCGACAAGAGAAGATGTGAAACGCATGATTACGGCGGCACGGTCGTGCTTAGCGAGGTCGTGCCGTCGTGGCGGTAGTTGGCGGTCTCAGGGGGTCCGATCTAATGAAGGGAACGGCGTTCGTAGACGACGATAGCGAGTGTGGTTGCAACGGAAAGAAGGCACAGAATTTCGAAAGAGCGACTTATTTGCAGAAGCGAAGGAGTCCTGCAAAATACAATGAAAGGAAACAAAGAAACAAGACTCTGGCAGTGAATTTGTTGGTGTTGGAAGAATGAAAGAATGGATAGACGAGCTGGCACGACGCACGAATAGGGAGGCACGCAAACACGAGCTTCCCCTTGTCACGTGAAGCCCGTTTCCCTTGGCTGGAGATGAAACAGGGGTGCACTGCCCCGGCTCTAGCTGAATCAGTCCTAGTGGCAGCAATGGTAAACAGCAATTGTGAACGACTGGCACAACTGGCACAACTCTCGATGTACGCGTACGGAGTACCTACGAGTACGTGCTCTTTGAGTTTGTTTCGAGAGAGGAATGAACGCCAACGACTCGGGGGCATTGATGGCCTGGCATCTGTTTCCTGCCACGCCAAGCCCGCGTCACAACTCGAGGTGCTGAGTTTTCTGCCAGTCAAGAGGTTCTGCTCCGTTCCTCGGGTGCCTATTAATAGCGACATCTCCGAGCCCTCATCACCGCCGGCAGGGGCAAAGAATGCCGTGTTGCCGGTGGAGCACTATTAAATAAGATTCGTCGCTCCATTCGCAAAGCCAATCTCGCTCCATCTGTGCGGTACGAAGTGCTTGGGTAGGTACGCACGGAGTACGGACACTTGTACAAGTAACTTCCAGTGGCCTTTTTCTGGTGACGAATGTCGCAGCATGGGCCTCCACCAGTCCCTCGAAAGTGACAGCACAGCCCGGACTGACCACAATCTCTACTGTTTCTACGCAGCACGTGCAGAATGCGACCGCAAGGGGCCATTGTTTTCTCTTCCACGTCCTCTGCTCTGTATCTTCTGTTGAAAAGTTGGACCTCTGTGTGTGAACTCGTACGAACGTCTTGATGCCATCCAGCCCCATCATGGTGGGCTCTTGGCGTTGATGGTGCGGAGTGAACGACGGAGATCTGCGGGTGAATCCACCGATTTCCCAGGTTTGCCGTGGAGACGATAGTAGAAGCCGGATATGACAGGATCGTGAACCCGCCCTTCAATCCATCCCTCGATGGCAGCTCGGCAGGACCACAATGATAAGCAACTTTAAACGTGCACCCATGTCAATTTTAAATTTTTTTTCTTCAACTCGCAAAGCATTTCCTTTTACAGCGATACTCTTGGCCGGCTGCATAACAGTAAAACTCTGATGGCTGAGGTGGTGTTCGATTGGTGTTGGTGCGCGCGGGTTTTGGTTGGCAGCCGATGGTGTGATGGCCACTTAATATTGCTCTGCCACCTGCCGCCACGCTGCCGGAAATTCTTCAAAACGTTGGCTCGTGTGACACGAGCTGCATTCAAGGCATTCAGCTGGTCTATGCAGAAGACAGCCGCGCGAAGCGCTCCGGCGACACAGTAAGTCGTGGCTCCAGGGTAGCGAGTATCCTGGTCACCCGACACCAACTTCAAGGGTGTCAGCGACACGTACCTCGTACCGATAATCCGGCGTGCATTTCAATATCATTTGCTGCGACACCCGTGAGGGATCCATCCGTCTTGTCCGCGGGCTCGACAGCCCGAAGACACGGCTCATCGCCTGCAGGGCCCCCGGATTGCGTCATCCGCGGGCTGAAGTGTCGATACTTCGTACGTCCGTACACGTCGTCTCATTAGCCTTGCGTCCCGGATTGATATAAACGCGAGTCGATCTAGGCGCTATTGAAATCACGACAGAAAGCCACCGGTGCCCCCATGAAGCTGAGCCGGTTGGATCCTTGCATGTCTCTGCCTCTCTGGTCTCGAACTCGCGGATCGGTCCAGGCTGGTCGCGTTTGAAACTCTTGAGAGTCGAGGCGGCTGGTCGCGGTTGAAGACGCCATCGCAGACACGGCGGCGAAGAGCTGAAAATGGCGATGTTGCAGTTATTGTGTCTACTTCGATTTGTCTCGAGTCTCGACGAGGGCCACTGCCTGCTGCCTCTGTGAAATCACTGCACGCATCCACCACATGCATCTCGCGAGCCGGCGGCGCGGTTGTGTGAGCGGCTGTGGCTGGCACTGGCGCCACGTCGCTCAGATCAGGCTTAGCCTCGCTGAGGCAATCGCCTCTCCATATGGGTTGTGCCTGCAACCCGTCCAACGCGCAATGCGTGGTTGGCTGCGCTGAAGACGCCACGACTAGTGGAAGCACGCAATTTGGTGGCTCTCTTGACAAAGCGATCGACCCGCCTTTTGCAGCCTTGGCCCAGCGGCAGTGCCGTGCTGAATGGGCATAGTGGCCGGATTGGGGGGGGCCTGTATGCACGAGGTAAAGTAGGTATCGAAAGAGCTTGCGTCAATAACTCAATATTGAGGGTCCTGCATCTCACATAAGATCAGCCCAGGGCCTTTGCCGTCTGTCAAGTGGGAGGAGCATTTTCTGGCCGTTCTTGGAGTTGCATCCCGGCTTTGTCAACCATCCAACCAATAACCACCTGCCTGTGCTCGGTTCCATCGTCAGCGAACTCAAGACAACACATCGGCTTCAGCGGCAGCAACACCTACAGCCAGCCGCCGCCATGGTCGGGACCGTCAAGGACCGCCTGAGCAGGGCCATCGGCCTCGAGGCGAATGGCCGCGACGACGACGTGCCGTCCATCTCCAACGCCGACCTGTTCATCGAGCACGAGCCCACCGTCCGGGAGTTCTTTGCCGAGCTCACCCCCTCGGCGCGGGATGTCGGGAAGTACGTTTACGACCTGTTTCCCTTTATCCACTGGATCGGCAAGTACAACTGGACATGGTTCGTCGGTGATTTGATCGCGGGTAAGTCGCTGCATTCCATCTCGATAGACGACGAGGCGAGCTGACGTATCCGTGGAGGCACCACCGTCGGCGCCGTCGTCGTCCCGCAGGGCATGGCGTATGCCCAGCTGGCCCAGCTGCCGGTCGAGTACGGCCTGTACTCGTCCTTTATGGGTGTGCTCATCTATTGGTTCTTTGCCACGTCCAAGGACATTACCATTGGCGTGAGTCGTTGATGCCTTTACTCCCGTGCGAGTACCCGACTGACCTGTGTAGCCCGTCGCCGTCATGTCCCAGGTCACGGGCAACGTCGTGCTCAAGGCCCAGGAAGTCCTCCCCAGCGTCCCCGGCCACGTCATCGCCTCGGCCCTCGCCATCATCACCGGCGCCATCATCCTCTTCTTCGGCCTCGCCCGCCTCGGCTGGATCGTCGAGTTCATCCCGCTGCCCGCCATCTGCGCCTTCATGACGGGCTCCGCCATCAACATCGCCGCCGGCCAGGTGCCCAAGCTGATGGGCATCAACGGCGTCAACACCCGCGACGCGCCGTACCAGGTCATCATCAACACGCTCAAGGGCCTGCCGACGACCCAGCTGGACGCCGCCCTGGGCTTGACGGCGCTGACGATGCTGTACCTCATCCGGGGCGTCTGCTCGTACATGGCGAAGCGCCAGCCGCAGCGCGCGAAGCTGTACTTTTTCATCTCCACGCTGCGGACCGTCTTCGTCATCCTGCTGTACACGGCCATCAGCGCTGCCGTCAACGTGTCGCGCAAGAAGAACCCCAAGTTTAGCATCATCAAGACGGTCCCGCGAGGTAAGAGAGCCCGTTTCGATGCGCGTCGAAACCTTCTAACGTACCCTGCGTATAGGATTCCAGCACGCTGCCGTGCCCGAGGTCAACGTGGAAATCATCCAGTCGTTTGCGTCCGAGCTGCCGGCGGCCGTCATCGTCATGCTCATCGAGCACATCTCCATCTCCAAGTCGTTTGGCCGAATCAACAACTACGTCATCGATCCGTCCCAGGAGCTCGTCGCCATTGGCGTCACGAACCTGCTGGGCCCCTTCCTCGGCGCGTATCCCGCGACTGGATCCTTCTCCCGGACGGCCATCAAGTCCAAGGCTGGTGTGCGCACGCCGTTCGCCGGTGTCATCACTGCCGTGGTTGTGCTCCTGGCCCTGTACGCCCTGACCGCCGTCTTCTACTACATCCCCAATGCCGCCCTGTCTGCCGTCATCATCCACGCCGTTGGCGATGTCATTACGCCTCCCAAGGTCATCTTCCAGTTCTGGCGCGTCTCGCCGCTGGAGGTGCCCATCTTCTTGGCCGGTGTCTTTGTGACCGTTTTCAACACCATCGAGAACGGCATCTACGCCACCATCTGCATATCGTTTGCGGTCGTCATCTGGAGGCTGTTCCTTAGCCGCGGACGATTGCTGGGTCTTGCCCGCATCCGCACCATCAAGGCGACGACCAACGGCAAGACCCATGATGCGAACGAGGAGGCGGTGACGGAGGAGCAGGACCAGTCGCTGCGTACCGGGTTCCTACCCCTCGATCATGAAGATGGATCGAACCCAAGGGTCGTGGTGCGGAGCCCGTATCCCGGCGTCTTCATCTACCGATTCGCAGAGGGCTTCAACTACCCCAACGCCTCTCGCTACCTGAACCACCTGACCGACACCATCTTCAGCGAGACGAGGCGGACGGACCCAAGCACTTTGGGAAAACTCGGTGTACGTAGCCATGGCGCACGTTTTCATGTACCCTGACTAACAAGCCTTTGTAGGACCGAGCATGGAACGACGCATCGCCTCGCACGCAAAAGCTGGACGAA
This sequence comes from Tolypocladium sp. Sup5 PDA-1, assembly GCA_000750105.3. Classification (NCBI taxonomy): domain Eukaryota; kingdom Fungi; phylum Ascomycota; class Sordariomycetes; order Hypocreales; family Ophiocordycipitaceae; genus Tolypocladium; species Tolypocladium sp. Sup5 PDA-1. Next base: position 10,862 of record JPHH03000067.1, read on the forward strand.
ATTGACACCCGGCCGACGTTAAAGGCCGTCATCCTCGACTTTTCGTCGGTCAACAACATTGATGTGACGGCCACGCAGTCCCTCATCGACGTGCGCAACCAGCTGGACCGCTACGCGGCGCCCGAGACGGTCAACTGGCACTTTGCCAACATCGAGAACCGGTGGACGAAGCGCGCCCTCGCGGCGGCCGGCTTCGGCTACCGCACGCCGAAGCCGGACCCGGGCGAGAGCGCCGGGCACTGGAAGCGCATCTTCAGCATCGCGGACCTCGGCGGCTCGGACAGCGCCGCGACCGCCGCCGCCATCGAGGAGAAGGCGGACCGGCCCATTGTCTACGACGTGGAGCAGGAGCCGTTGTCGGACATCTCGCGGTTGTCTGACAAGGACGTGCCGCGGAACCCTGGCAGCGCGCGGCTGGTGGCGGTGCAGGGGCTGAACAGGCCCTTTTTTCACTTTGACCTGCAGGAAGCCGTCGAGGCGGCGCTGCTGCATGCGGAGCGCGATGACTGAGCGTTTTGTTTTGTTTCGTGTTGGATTTGGGAGCAAAAGTTGCCTGTACTTCGTACCTAGACACGAGATGTCACCTTGTAGCGAGTCTTGAGATATACCATCTGATGATGTTGTAATAGAGTAGCTGGAGAGGTTGGCGGTGCCAGCGTCAAGGACAAGTGATTTGTTCCATTCGGCATGGTGAGATGTAATCGCGCTGAATCAGACATCGGTAAGAAGAAATTGCGTTGGTAAGGGCGTCATGTGGACAGTCTTGCATTAACTAATACAGCCCGTTTTGGGTGACGGGCATTACAAATCCGCTCGGCTACCCCGGACTCACCAATTAAAAACGGGGCCGGACAAGGTTTCGGTTTCGCGAGCGTGTCTCGCCAAGCTCGCTTAACGCAGGTGAACTAAATTACTCTGAAAGTGCGTTCGTATTCGGACGAGCAGTGATGCTATCAAATTGTATATACAAATGAGCATCTCAGTCAAGCTGTGCACGATGCATCATCGATCAATGTCGTGCAACAAGGGGCCCGGGCCTGTGGTGAGATCATCGCAGAGCGGGAACGAAAGCCACAGGGGTCGCCAGCAGGAAACGGGCAGCGGTGACGTGCTGTGGCTGTTGATTTTTCCAGGTCCCACGCAGCCCGTGGGCTTTTCGGCCACGATCCGGGTCCCGAGCTTCTTGGCGCACGTTTGTTACGTACCGATCGACTACCGTGCCACCCCTGTGTCCTTGAATTGGATCCATCCATACCCATCTCCATTCCCCAACGTTACTCTTAGATGCTGCTGCACCCCGTCATCCTCTCCTCACCAACGACGGCACGCCGCTCCTCATGGATTCGGAACCTCAGCCGCCGAGGAGGCGTGCCTCAGCCGACGCTCGGCCGCGGCAGCAGCAGCATCAGCAGCGTGCTGCACTACAACCACAGGCGCCCAGTCCCGCGCCGTCTCGACGCTCGTCGCTGGCCGCAAACATGTTGACGCCGCTCGCGGAACGGCCGGGAGACGACTACTTTGAGCCTCTGAGCCAGGCGCCTTCGCAACGATCACGGCTCTCGACGCTCTCTGTGAGCCGCTTCCCCAGCCTGACGACTTCGGAGAGCAGACCCGTCACGTCAGAGCAAGCACGACGTCCGAGCATCCGCATACGCCGGAGTTCCATCGGCTCCAACAGGGGCCCAGTCACAGGCGCCGCCGAGGGCCCTGTCTCCAGCCATGGCGGGAACGATGATGCCCGGTACCAGAGCGGTCGCCCCAGGAGCATCTCGCAGCCCAGCTCCGCGCACTTGCCCGCCGATTACATCTCCTCGGCCAGAAACCCGAGGAGGCTGCCCCAGGTTGCGCTTCCGCGGCTGACCGAGGAAGGGTCCCGGCCGACCATGGGGGAGCTGGGCATCACGGGCTCGCCAATATCCCCTACCGCGTCTCTACCTGAATGCACCCTCAGCAACGATGGAGCTGGGGGAGGAGAGGCCGGCCCTGCTCAAGGGAAGCCAAACCGGCTCGGCCGAATGGGCAAAGTGTTCTGGCCAGGCTTCGGGAAACGGGATCCGGCCCAGACAGGCGCGACGACTGCCGAATCTCGCCAAAACGACGAGTACGACCAAGAACTGGTCGACTGGCTGGACATTATCGGTAAGTCTCCTTAGTCCAATCCTTTCCTGTTGCTGCCGCTGACGGTGCCCAGACCCCGAAGTCCAAACCCTGTCGACGCTCACCAACGTGCAAAACTCACTCTTCATCCCTGACCTCGGCGGCTGGATCAACCGCAGGCCCACGTATGTGCTCTCCGAGCGCGACATGCAAGCGATTAGACCGGCATCTGCGGATGTGCAAGCTCGACCGCCAGAGCCGCAGCAAGGCCAAGAAGACGAGACGGAGCCGTCGGCTGAAGAGTCTGAGCAGACACACCCGGGCATTTATCGCTCCAACACCATCACATCCCGACTCACCGACTCGCACTATGCCGCTCTCCCCCACGGACGGTCGCTCGAAGGCTGGAGCGAGGCAGACAAGTGGGAGCTGGACGATCATGTTCGCCATATGCTGCATTCGCGACGCTCCAGATTTAAGCGCACGATGAAGGGCTTTGGCCAGTACGTGCGACGGCCGCTGGGGTTCTTTGTGACACTCTACGCCACCCTCATCACCCTGTTCGGCCTGGCGTGGGTTATATTCCTCATTGGCTGGATATACGTCGGCGAGGAGCAGGTGTATGCCATTCACATCATCGACAGTGTGCTGGTGGCGCTCTTTGCCGTCATGGGCGACGGCTTGGCCCCGTTTAGGGCCATCGACACCTACCACATGTTCTTTGTTGTGCGCTACGCGCGGATGATTGAGAACGGCGGAAAGAAGCCTCGGGCTTGTCTTCAGAAACGCAGGATCGCGTCCGACGTTCGGGAGAGCATCGAGGCCCCAGCGCCGGCGCCATCTGGTCAAATCGAGACTTTACAGCCAGATCCATCCTCGGCGTTCGGCCAGCCCGCGATCCCTACCAACAACGACCTGCAAAATATGTCTGCTGACGCGGACGTGGAAGACGGCAAACCCAACAACGAAATGTCCGGCTACCACCCCCTGACCGCGAAGCAGCGCAAGAGCCTGTTGCATCACCAGGAGAAGCTTGCCAAGTCCCACAGCTTCTACAAGCCTGAGGAGACATTTACCCACCACTCCTTTCCGCTGGGCTACCTCATGGCCATTGTCATCCTCCTCGACTGCCACTCGTGTCTGCAGATCTCGCTCGGCGCGTGCACGTGGGGCATCGACTACCACGTACGGCCGTTCGCGCTGACGACGGTCATTCTCTGCGTGAGCATAACGTGCAACCTGACGGCGGGGCTGGTCATTACCATTGGCGACCGCAAGACGCGGAAGAAGGACGTCGTGGAGCTGCTGAACCGGCAGGAGTTGACGGGCGACGCTATTAAACATATCGAGCATAAGAAGAAGAAGGAGCAGGGCAAGGGCGGCGAGGGGTCGGACCAGAATGACCCGACCAAGGGGGAGTGAGGGAAGGCACAGACACAAGGGCGCATATACGGTTGCTGAGTTTTGAGAGACGGCATACAGACTAGATATCCCGTAGTGGTTGACAGGGCATAGCGACGGGCGTTTGGAGCTTAATACACGTGTTGTTCCTTTGTTCTTGGGCTCTGCCGCTTCGGGAGGCTGGGAACCACTTTTTGAGACTCATCAGTAGTAGCACGTTGCAGGCAACATGCCTCGACTAGCTGCACCGTACTCGCCATACTCAAAACAAGGCCATCCGGAGAGACCCTTACGACGAGCCACCGGAGGTGTCGCCGCGGCGGTGGAGGGAGATGGGTGTTCCCTGTTTGTCACACTTGGTTACGGCTTCAAGTGGTGTGAGACCGGATGCCAGGATGGTCCTGCGTGAGAGCGTCATGGTCACGGGTGTGTGTCCTGGGGAGCTCGGGCTAAAAGTAAACCTAGAAAGATGATGAATAGATAAGTATCTCGTCATAGCCACTTGTTAACTGAGGAATAGGTGGAGGCTACCAATCCTGCGTCGGCGTATCGTGCGGTTGCGTAAAGATGGATTCCTGGGCATCGTGGGTCACTGGGTGTGCGCAACTCGAAGCTGCAACCAACATCTCAATCAACATGAGCTGGAACCAACAGCCCCATTGCTCCAATCATGGGTGTCTGTCTTAACTTGACAGGCATTAACAAACACTCGGACCTTGATACTTCGTATCCGGCCCGCGATCCGCAGCCTGATCGGGGCGACTTCTAGCATTTGACGACGACATGTATTGTTCGCTACAGGTTACTCGTATTCTGATTCGCCCTTTTAACCTCGACGAGAAGCTTCCCCGTGTTCACGCCGTTGTAGAGCCCCACGAGCCCCTGCTCAGCAACGGCGAGGCCGCCGGCGAGGATGTGCTCCGTCTTCTTGAGCCTGCCCTCAGCCAGCCACTGCGAGAGCTCGCGGCGCGCGCGCGGGAAGTCGGCGGCGTGGTCGAAGACGACGAAACCCTGCATGCGGATGCGCATGGTGATGACCTTGGAGATGTTCCGGGGGCCCTCGGGCGTGGAGGTGTTGTACTGGCTGATGTGGCCGCACTCGACGAAGCGGGCGTGCTCCTTGGCCCTGCCGAGGGCCATGTCGAGGATCTTGCCGCCGACTGTTTCGCGTATTAGCCAGGCCTTGTTTCCTAGCTACTTTACGCTGCTGGATGCTGGCCGCCTGGGTAGGACTTACCGTTGTCAAAGTAGACGTCAATGTACGACTTGGTGGCCGCCTTGAACTTTGGCTTGAAATCGGCCGCCTTGTAGTTGAGCGCCACGTCAAAGCCCAGCTCGTCCACGAGCCACCGGCACTTGTCCTCGCTGCCGCAGATGCCCACGACGGTCGCGCCCTTGATCTTGGCAATCTGGCCGGCCACGCTGCCCGTCGCGCCCGCCGCGCCCGACACGACGACCAGCTCGCCGGGCTTCGGGTCGCCGATGTGCGCCATGCCGACCCAGGCCGTGAGGCTGGTCATGCCCAGCGCGGAGAGCATGTCCACCGGGTCGCGGAGGCCCGGGTACAGCGACGCGGGCTCGAACCGGCCCCTGGGCACGACGGCGTACTGGGTCCAGCCGGCGAGGCAGGAGACGACGTCGCCGGGCTTGGCCTGGGGGTTCTGGGAGGCGAGGACGCGGCAGGCGGTGAGGCCGCGCATGGTCTCGCCGATCTGGACGGGCGGGATGTAGGAGCGGGCGTCTTGTGGGATGTTAGCGACGGCGCAAGACCGGCCGGGGTCGACGGGAGGATACATACCGCTCATCCACCCGCGCATGGCTGGGTCGAGGGAGAGGTAGAGCACCTCGACGAGAATCTCGCCATCCTTCAAGTCGCTGGGCTCGGGCGCCGGGGAGGTCCTCTGCTTGAGCGTGCGCCCGGGGATGATGTCGCCCGTCGGCCGCTCAGCGAGGTAGACGGAGAGGTTATCGCGCGGCATGATGGCGGTTACAGTCAATCGTCCAACACTTGAGGAGGAATGTCTGTCTGAAAGCAGAATCGAATGTCGTGTATAACAGTTGCGTGTCCTTTATACGCCCTCGCGATCGATCTCGGATTTCTCAGCAGGCGCGCAACGGCGTGGCGGTTTCTGGGGTCGACGGCACGCCGATGCGCCTCTCCCGGGGCAAGGTTCGCATCTGGAGACATCGCCGGGCGGGAGTTGCTGTGATTCGGTGGGGCCGGTGAGGGTTGCCGAGGCAGGCGGCACAGTTTCTAATACGGAGATTCGCCCACACTGGGGAGTAGCGAGGCGCCCCGAGTGGTGGATCTACAACGTTAATCCGGAGTACGGAGTAGCCGTCTAATGGATGCAAGGCCAACTTATTATTAGTGCTCAACACAAGGTGGTCTCCGTCTCCTCCAGGCTGAATAACTGGTAGTACATGTATCGGTCTCTGCCTCGGCGCAACTCCAAGATCTTCTTAGAGCGAGGTAAGAGATGCCTTGCCCGTTGTGTTCTGATGTTGCCGAGACCGAGTCGCGATGGCACACCGCACTTTAGAACATGGAGTTGGGGCCAATCAATTGTCCTAGTTTTACCAAATCTTAAAATGCTGTGCGTCCCAATGATGTGGGATTGCTTCATTCTATAGATTATGAAAATGTAAATGACAGCCAAACGACACGAGTGGGCAAACGCCACTCTGTCCAGCAACGAAGCGCTCATAATGTACAACCTCCACCACCAGATATGAAACCCCAAGTTAACCCGACATTGTCAAGTTACCTCCCAACTATATTTTATACTTTGCAGCCGGTTATGCCCCCGGCAGCTCGTACCGCAGCGTCTGGCGGCGCGTGTACTCGTACGCCGGCAGCGCGTGAACCTCCATCTTCTTGACGCCGGGACCCGGGTAGTTTTGCGACCACGCGACGTCGCTCCACGGCGGCTTGCTGAGAGCCGGGTCCGCTGGTGGACTCTCAGAGGGCGGCGGCGGTGCAGCCCTCGCGGCTCGGCGGCGCCGCATGACGAGGCAGATGGCGCCCGTGGCGAGCAGCGCCGTCACGCCGACGCCGATGCTGACGCCGATGCCGATTTTGGCTCCGGCCGAAGAGGATGTTTCCGGGGATGAAGAGGACGATGAGGATGGGTCGTTGGTGGGCGTTGCGCTGAGGCTGGCCGTCGACGATGGTGTCTTAGAGGTCGTGCTTGAGGCATCAGGTTGGCTGGAAGAGGGCGTCGACGACGGCGCCCACACGCCAATCGTAGTAATTGCACTCGGCATCACTGCTGGAATGTAAGTGATCCTTTCCAACCTGCTGTTGGACAGCAACACAACACACCTTGGAACACCAGAATGTTCTCCAGCTTCTCGCAGCTCGACTTCTGGCCATTGATGCAGTAAAACAGCCTCCCGTCGCGCTCGCGCTCGCACTTGCCCATGTCCTCGCCGCCCGTGACATTATCAGCATCCGGGTCTGCACAGAAGTTGGGGCACGCGCCGCTGCGCCAGCTCTTGTCGGTGCAGCTGCCGCGGACGTAGGCCGACGCGCCGGGCCGCTTCAGCTCCTTGCCCGTGGCCATGCAGACGCTGTTGCTGAGACAGGCGTAGCCCTGCCCGCAGCAGGTCGCCTGGGGCGTGTCGTCGCGGCAGGGAGTGTCCTGCGGTGCGACGCTACCGTCGGGGAAGTAGCACAAGGAGTGTGCCGATGGCGATGCCGCGAGGACGCTGGCGACGACGAAGAGCGGCCGCATCTTCCTGTTGTCGGCACAAGGCTGCCGCTGAAAGGCGAGTAAAGCAAGAGCCCGGAGAGCAAGAGACGCAGTCAAAGACTTACACCGTATCCATGGGGCATACATTCGGTGCCGTGCCTTTTGTGTGCCAATATCGTAGCCGCAAGGCCCGCAACCAACGTCGACTAACACCCGTCTTTTCAACTTGTAACCAACAGCCCCCGATGCCCCAATCATAGCCGGCCGTCTTAGCGCCCGACAGGCCTTGAGCAAACCAACCACCTTGTTTAACTGGCAGCGCCTCGGCCACGTTGCCGCCTCGAGGGGCTCAAGCCAGGGCCAGCGAATGGCGTGCAGTGGTTGGCACTGGACAGGCGGCAGACTGGGCGGTTTCGGCGGCTTTGTTCTGTACTCGTAGGTTGCTGGGACCTCCAATTGCAGTGCTGTGTTGGCTGGCTGGGTTGCTGAAGCGCTCGGAGTCCAATCGGCTCAGAAGCCTCAGATGACGGCCTGGCATTCCCGAGTCCCACGTCTCCTCCCTCGAGGCAGGAGGGCGTTGTTCTGTCTTGTCTTGGCTTGTCTTTTCATCTACGAAGTACATCACCTCACTTCACGCTGGCACTGTACGTCGGACAGGCAAGTGCTTCGCGACAGACACAATTCACAATGGCCATCGGCTGGAGGAGATGGCTCATGGCCGCGCTGCTGCTCCTCGTCGTGGTCGAGCTGTGGCACGGCTGGGGGTCGAGCGCCGGGGACCCCCATCGCCGTCCGTCAACGTCCAGCACGTCGCACGTTGAACCGCCCGACGATGACTTCATCTGGCGCAGAGTCAAGCACAACTACCCAGTCACCTCGTTCCGGCCGCTGCCAACAGCCGCCGTCGATGCGCTCCCCAAGGTCCAGGGGCACTTTGCCGCCGAGTCCGGGGAGCGCAAGAACCTGCGCCTGCAGCGGCGCGACGCCATCAAGGACGCCTTCACCAAGAGCTGGACGGCGTACAAGGAGCACGCCTGGCTGCGCGACGAGGTGACGCCCGTCACGGGCCAGCAAAGGGACACGTTTGGCGGCTGGGGCGCGACGCTCGTCGACTCGCTCGACACGTTGTGGATGATGGACATGAAGGCCGACTTCGAGGCCGCCGTCGACGCCGCGCACCGCAACATCTCCTTCGCCACGACGCCGGCGCACACCGTCAACGTATTCGAGACGACGATCCGCTTCCTGGGGGGCCTGCTGTCCGCGTACGACCTCAGCGGCGACGCGCGGCTGCTGGCCAAGGCGCGCGACGTCGGCGACATGCTGTACACGGCCTTTGACACGCCCAACCACCTCCCCATGACGCGCTGGAACCTGCACGCGGCCGCGCGCGGCGAGCCCCAGGCCGCGCACTCCAACACGCTGCTCGCGGAGATCGGCTCGCTGGGACTCGAGTTCACGCGCCTGAGCCTCGTCACCGGCGACGCGCGCTACCACGACGCCGTCCAGCGCATCGGGGAGCTGCTCGCCGCCGCGCAGGCGACGACCAAGGTGCCCGGCCTGTGGCCGATCCTGGTCGACGCGGCCGGCGAGGACTTTGACGCGGGCGCCGACTACGCGCTCGGCGGCATGGCGGACAGCGCGTACGAGTACCTGCCCAAGATGGCCGCGCTGCTGGGCCAGGGCGAGGGCATCTACGTCGACATGTACGCGCGCAGCATGGAGGCGTCGCGGGAGCACCTCTTCTTCCGGCCCATGACGCCCACGGGCGAGGACATCCTCTTCCCGGGCGTGCTACATGCCAGCGCTAGCGACGGCTTGGTGTCGACGAGCCTCGAGACGAGCGCGGGACATCTGATATGCTTCACGGGGGGCATGCTCGCGCTCGGCGGCCGGCTGCTGGCCAACGACACGCACCTGGACTGGGCCGACAAGCTCACCCGGGGCTGCCTCTGGGCGTACGAGTCCCTCCCGACGGGCGTCATGCCCGAGACGTTCCACCTGGCCGCGTGCCCCGACTCGTCATCCTCCTGCGCCTGGGACGACTCCCGCTGGCACGCCGCCGTCCGCGCAAAGCAGCCCTCCAACGACGCCCGGGCCACCATCGAGGACCAGCGCCTCCCCCGGGGCTTCACCCACATCCCCGACGCGCGGTACATCCTCCGGCCCGAGGCCATCGAGAGCGTCTTCCTCATGTACCGCACCACGGGGGACCCGCGCTGGCAGGACCGCGCGTGGGCCATGTGGACGGCCATCGACGCCCTGACGAGCACGCCGCTGGCCAACAGCGCCGTGTGGGACGTGAACCCCCCGGCCGGCGAGGCGCCGGGCAAGGCCGACTCCATGGAGAGCTTCTGGCTGGGCGAGACGCTCAAGTACTTCTACCTCGTCTTCTCGGAGCCGGGGCTGGTGAGCCTGGACGAGTGGGTGTTTAACACGGAGGCGCACCCGTTTAGGCGGCTGGGGGGAGGTCACTGAGGTGTAATGGTGTGTACGGATATTGTAAGCCGGGCGGTTCCGAGGTGTTTTATTTACTTGGAGTTACGATCAATGAGTTGTTTGTCTGTCCCGAGACTGACTTGGACCATCTCGACAGGATGCGCACGCCGCATGGCTGACAACACAAGCACCAGCTCTAAACAGCAAGGTAATAGTACCGCGTCGCGGGGTCGTACTCGAGCGTCACCTCCGCGTCCATCGTGTCCACGTCAATGACCAACTGCCGCCACACCTGCACCTCGTACGCCCCCGGCATCACGCCCGGGTGCACCAGGGCGCACAGGAACCGCGACGGCTTGCCATCCTCCGTCTTGTGGCCGCCGTCCTGCGGATCGACCTGCCGGCCGTTCGCGTCGAGCGTGTAGCCCCCGGCCGCCGCCGCGGGGCAGAGTATCATCGCCGGCTTGACGCCGTCCGGCAGGTCCAGCGCGTAGCGCGGCGGCGGCGTCCAGCTCACGACCATGCCCGGCCGGATGCGCTCCTTGAACGGCACGCCCTTGGCCTCAGGCCTGGGGTCCGCGCTCGAGGACCGGTCCGCGATGCTGAGGAAGCGGAGCAGCTCGTCGGTGCTCTCGGTGCTCTCGGCCTGCCCGGTGCCGGTGCCTTTGGCGTTGGTGCCTTTGGCGTTCTTCGAGTCGACGTGCATGCGCCAGAGCTTGGAGCGGAAGGCGATGGCCTGCTCGCGGGTGACGCCCGGCGTCTTGAGGCACCGGAGCTCAAACTCGGGCGGCGGGAGGCGCAGAATCTGCGACCCGGACTCGTGGGGTGCGAGTATGGCGGATGACACCGGCGGAGTACCAGACTTATACACCCGACTGTTATTAGACCAGAAACCGCAAGTGACAGCACACACGGGTCAGGTACAAACTCACGTTTCCCTCGATCCAGGCCCGCAGCTGCTCGTTGGTCCACGTCGTCGGCGCCTCCGGCGTATACACCACCGCCCTCGCCAGCGGCACAAACACCCTCAGCGTCTCGGCATACCGCAGCGCGTTCCTGCTCGCCGCAACGTCCGCCAGGCACGGGTTCACGCACACCACGACGGCCGTCTTGCACGTCCGCGTGCTCGCCGGGTCGAAGACGTGCTTGAGCACCTTTGTTAGCGCGTTCTGGCGGAACGGCACGTACGCCTTCTTGCGCGACGCCGAGGAGACCCCCGGGGGCGCCGCGTCGGCCTCGATCTTGCCGCGGATGCAGTCCTTGAGGGTGGATAGGCTGGTGTTGATGTCGCGCGACTCACGCATGCGGTCCGCGCCGTGGGCGAGGCGGTCGCGCGCGGCCTCGGAGCCGGCGAGGTCGACGAGGTAGAGGATGCCGTCGTCGGCCGAGGGCATGGACGGGATGGCGATGCGGATCCGGCAGATGGCGTGGGAGCGCGACGAGGTGTCGTTCTTCTCGGTGGCTTCCGTGAGGCGGAACTCGGTGGCTGTTTCAATGAGGCCGAGGATCTCGCTGGTGCTTTGGACGTGGTGCTCCAGCGCGCCGGCGAGCTGCATGACGCCAAAGGAGTCTTCGAGGACCGAAATGGGCTTTCGAGAGTTGAGGAGGTCTTTGTGCATACATTAGCCCAGCACTCCGACGTTGCCCTCTGGCCTGACACAGGAGTTGTCGAGGGAATGGCGGAACGCACCGAAAGAAGAGTTGCCAGTCAGCTCAATTATCGTCATGTAAATCTTCCGCCCGCCCTCGAGGGAGCCGTCCATGAGTGACTCCGCAACCAGCTTCTCAAGCCCGCTGACGGTATACGTCTTGCCCGAGCCCGTCTGCCCGTACGCAAAGAGAGTGCTGATGCCGCCTCCCCACGCCCACGGGACCAGGTGCTGGAAGACGTCCTCGTAGATTGCCTTGGTGGTGGATTCAGAGTCGTACAGGCGGTCGACTTGATACGTGGACGACTATTTTCATGTTAGCCTGCGACTCCCCTGGTTGTCCGTGGGTGGTTTCCGTCGTTCCCATAGTTTTTGTAGTCGCCGCACTGTCTCTCTTGAACTGTTCATCAACTCACCTTGAGTACTGGCGGCCCCCGAACAGCCCTCCTCAGCTCATGCGCGTCAAGGGTAGCATCCAGTCCCTCCCGGGGAAACAAAGCCTCGGGGAACCCCGCAGAGCTCTCCTCTGTGGACAGGGGCCGGATTCTCGCGCTGACGATGACGTCTCGGCTGGCCAAGGCCTTGCCTGGTGTCTGGCGGGGGGGTTCGAGTTTGGCCGTCTTGGCCAGCCAGCGGTAGCGCTCGGCGTTGCTGGTGAGGAATTCTTCCATTGTGTTCTTTCGGGTAGTAGCTTGAGTAGTTGATGGGTGTGGTGGTGATGAAGCGTCGTTGTTTGATGGCGGATTCAAGCTCACTTATACATGTACAAAGTAGACATCCAGCAGTGGCATCAAGCGGGCGTGAGAAGTCGCTTGCCAACCCGTCTGCTGCTGCCTTGAGAACGACAATCCAAGTCCAGACTGACTTGCTTCTTCGAGCCGAGCCGGACCATTCAGGGGAACGGTATTTCGAGAAATCTACATCGCTATGCTCATCCAACGCTTCGTTCGGCTGTGGAAATTAATTATGCGGTTGCCTGATTCGGAACAGCGAGGCGACGATATTGGCCAATGGCTCGGGCCACAGTTTCGTTGGTTGCTGAAGCAATATGTCTAATTCTCGCTGCCTTGGGCCAAAACCTTCTGCCGACGCTTCAATTTCCATCTATTCGGGTGCCTGGCTCCGCGTTTGCATCTCTCGCGATAATCATGTAAGCTCACGTCAGGCAGCAGAATTGCACACTTGTCTTGCCGAGCCGGTGTTGTCGAACAAATTCCTCCCCATCAGCATCAGCGATCCCTCATTGTCCCTCTGGGCAATTACCAAGCGTTCCAATTGTCGGTGGCCTGATGCAACGGTTGGTTGGTTGATCGGTTGGTTGATCTGCTGGTTGCCGCCAGCGTGTGCACTACATAGGTAAGCGGGGGAAGGGGCGCAGTATTTAAAAGACACTTACTGAAGGACAATAGGGCGTATTAACGATCGTTTGCTTATATCTCGGCTGCCGATTCTTCATGCTTCCGTTCCGGACCTTAATAGTTAAAGCGAGTTATTGCCATGACGTTTTGTTAGGGTGCTGAAACAGACCCCGGATCAGAAAATGAGAAAACCACAAAAAGACGAAAGACCCAAGGGCCGAGAGTAACGGGACGTTATACAAGAGGAAAGGCAGCGCCTGCCCAAGTAATACGAAATAGCATGCGATCAGGATTTCCCCGGGAAATCCCTGAAATTATAACGCCTAATCGACGTCTCTCTCAACCCGGCCGTACGCCTCCTCGAGCAACTTCACCAGCAACCCCAAGTCCTCGACAGAAATGTTCAAAGGCGGCGCCAGAATGACATGATCCCCGTTAACCCCATCCGCGGTACCCGTCCCCGGATACACCGCCAGGCCCAGCGCTTGCGCCTCGTCACGGACCCTCGTCGCGAAGCGCACCGCCGGCTCGAACGGCTGCTTGGACGCCTTGTCCCGCACAAACTCCAGCGCCCAGAACAGGCCGCGCCCTCGGACGTCTCCAACGTACTTGCGGCCGCCAAAGACCGACCTCAGGGATGTTTCGAGCGCGGCGCCCTTGACTGCGCATTGCGACACCAGGTCGTCCCTCCGCAGCACTCTCTGCACGGCCAGCGCGGCTGCGCAGCTCACCGGATGGGCTTGGTACGTGTGTCCGTGGACAAACGTGCCGGTGCCTTTCCTCAGCACGTCAATGACCTTTTCGTGGGCCAGCACGCCTGCGATGGGGGCGTAGCCTCCTCCCAGGCCTTTGCCCAGCGTGAGGAGGTCGGGACGGACGTCTCCCTCCTGTGCAAACGCAAAGTACGTCCCCGTTCGCCCGCTGCCGCACATGACTTCGTCCAGGATGAGTAGAATGCCGTACTTGTCGCAGACGCGGCGAACGCCCTCAAAGTACCCCCTCGGCGCCGTGATGCATCCCGCAGTGGCCCCCCCTACGGGCTCCGCGATGAACGCCATGACGGTGTCGGGTCCGAGGGACTGGAACTCGGCGTCGAGTTCGCCCACGAGTCTCTCGGCGTATGCCTCTTCTGTTTCCCCATCCAGCTGGCCGCGGTAGGCGTACGTAGGGCTCACGTGGCTCACGTTGTCGAGGAGCAGGGCGCCTTTGTAGGGTGCCTTTCGGGCGACGTTGCTTCCGACGCTCATGGCTCCGATGGTGTTGCCGTGATATGCCTGCCTCCGCGCCACCAGCCGTGTCCTTCCCAGCTGTCCATTTTCCACGTGGTACTGCCTCGCGAGCTTCAACGCCGAGTCCATGGCCTCGCTGCCCGAGCACACAAAGTAGGCCTTGCAGAGCCCATACGGGCGGCCCTCGAGGAGCATGTCGGCCAGGCCTTCCGCGCTGTCGGTCGTAAATGCTAGGGTGTGGGCGTACGAGACCGTGGACATTTGCTCCATGACGGCAGCTTGCACGTCCTCGTTGCCGTGGCCGATGATGGCCACGGCGGCCCCGGTGCAGCCATCCAGGATTCGGTGGCCGGATCCGAGGGTTATGTATGACCCAGAGGCGGATGCTACAGTCTCGGGTTGTATGAGCAGTGATCGGTGCAGAATGTGGGACGTCGATCGCTGTCCTCCCGACGTTGCGTCGGCACGCGACGTCTTGGTCTGCTGCTGTTGCTCCATTGCGGTGGACAGGTAGTTGCGCAGTGCTGGCTTCCCCAGACTCGAGGTTCATGTCTAAAATATAGGCTGTAGATGCTTCTCCTTTAAATAGAGTTGTTCCAGTGGCTCTTATGCCGGCTGCTCGCACCGGCCGGAGAATGCCGTGGCGCGGGGCCGGAGCCTGCGACATCGGCCCCCCGGGCGGCGCCACTGTAAGCTCCAGACGTCCGCCGTTGACTTGGCGAAAACAACATTGACTGGGCTCCATCGACTCACAGCAGTTTAAATTGGCAAAAACGAGCCAATGGAATCAACATCGCATGGCACTAAATCTTGTCGGCCAATGAAGGCTATCCCCGTTGGTCATCGGTGCGTTGCGGCAGAGGGCGCATGCATGTAGCGCAAGACAACTGACGTGTACCTTGGGCGATGGATAAGGTTATATGGTTCCTCGTATACCTGGCAACGTCTTGATTTCCTGTTGATTTCTCTAAATGCCCGCTTCTGTCCGTGTCTTTGCCCAGAAAACGCCTTCTACTCTAGCCTTATCCTGACATCGGCCAATCACTACATGCAACGGGCGTAGTGAATAGTAATGATACGAGTAACCTGTGGGCATATCAATTCACCCTCGTCGTTATCTTTTACTGTTTTATGTGCCGCGAAATGCTAGTAATAGGGCCGTACTATTTATAGAAATAAATATTACGTTGCCGGGGGCTGTTCTACATGTTCTCTACATCTCCTGCAACATAAGTAAGAGAATGCTTGTTTTGCTCTAACCATGCAAAAAGCTGCAGTTCAACGGTTTGCAAGACCAGAAACTGTCTTCAAGCTGAGAGAATGGGATTTTAGCCATGCTTGCGACTCAAGCCACAGTTGAGCACAAGCGACACCAGTCACAACACCGCGAATAGAAGCCGGCACGCGGCGCCTCGCAGCTCCGTGCCGTCTAGGCCTCGGCGACAAGTGGGTCTCGTGCTACCTCGGCTCCGAAAGCCATCTCCGTGTCGCGTCTCCGTGTCGTGCTCCGTAATATTCCGTAAGCGGCATTCACATCGCGCCGCCTGGGCCACCTTTCGTGCTTCCGTAAGCGGTGCATCCGGGGGTATGTCGCCATCGTTGCCGGCGCCGCTTCTCCAGGCGTGAGCTTTTGCTCGATTCACCACCCATGGTCGTCTGAGACCCTGAGCTATAAGATCACGGGCGGTCGCTGCGCATCCTCCAGGTGAGCCAACTGTGACGGCAACGCCACATTGCAAGGACAGTGAACAACGACAACAACATGGACCGCAGCAACGGCACCGCGGCATACTCGGAGGAGCAGCTCACCCGCTACCTGGACCACGTCGGCTACCCCCGATGCAAGCACGCGCCCAGCCCGCTCGACACGCTCACCGAGCTCGTCGCGCGCCAGATCTGCCGCGCGCCGTTTGAGTCCCTGACGCTGCACTATTCGCAGCACCACACGCTGTCGCTCGAGCTCGACGCGCTGTACCACAAGATCGTCGTCGAGGGCCGCGGCGGGTACTGCATGGAGCTCAACGCCTTCTTCGCCGCCGTGTTGCGCGGGCTCGGCTTCGCGGTGCTCACGGTCGGGGGGAGGGTCAACGGCACCAACGGGCGGTACTTGGGCTGGTGAGTCTAGCAACACACTGACCACATGCGTATACGCGAGGCATATGGGATGAGCTGCACCTGTTGACGACTTACACGCGCCAGGAGCCACATGGTCAACCTCGTCACCATCGACGGCACCAAGTACGCTGTCGACGTCGGCTTCGGCAGCCTCGAGGCCATGCGCCCCGTGCCCCTGACCCCCGGCTTCGAGTTCACGCAGATCGCCCCCCGGCGCGGCCGGCTCGAGCACCGCGCCCTCGCGCAGCACACGGACCCGGCGCAGCGGCTGTGGGTGTACTCGACGCAGGAGGACGCCGGCGCGGCCTGGGTCGAGCGCAACTGCTTCGCAGAGGACGAGTACTTCCCGGAAGACTACGCGCTCATGAACTACTACACCATGAGCCACCCGACGAGCTACTTTGTGCAGACGGTGCTGGCGATGCGCGGCGTGTGGGACGAGGGGGCGCGGCGCGTGGGCGGCCTGGTGACGCTGCACAAGGACGAGGTGAAGCGCAAGATGGCCAACGGGGAGACGGAGCTGCTGGAGACGCTGCGGACGGAGGAGGAGAGGGTGCGGGCGCTGGAGAAGTACTTTGATGTTGTGCTCTCGCCGCTGGAGCAAAGGGGCATCAGGGGCATGGCCAGCGAGCTCAAGGGATGATGTTGTTGGTGAGGAATAGACAGGCATAGACAGCATGGGCAGCAAGCCTTCGTCTCGGGTTATATGCTGGCCGCCTCGACGACTTTCCACCCGTCCTGCCCAGTCCCAGCCGCGTCTCCAACCTCGAACCCCCGATCATCGCCCAACACATCTTCACACGGGACCGCCAGCCCCCCCATCCGAACGGTCCTCCTCCATCCCCTCCCCTTCGCCCACTCCCACCTCTCCAGCGCAATACCCTCGCCAACCCTCACAAACCCCTGACAATACCTCCCCAGACGCACCACCCGCCCCCGGCGCTCGCCGTCATCAAGCTCCAGCACCACGCAGTTGGCGCCCCCGCCCGTCGCCGGCGTCGGCTCCACGTCGTCCCAGACCTCCTCGTACGGCGTGACGCGCCCCGTCGCGGGATTCACCATGCTGCCCGTCTCGAGCGTCGAGCCGTCCGCTTGCGGGAACATGTCGCCCTCGTCGATGACGCCCGCCGCCTCCGCCGTCATCGAGTCGATCCAGTGGCGCCACTGCGAGTGCGTGAAGTGCCCGCCGCGGCCGTCGGGGCGCGGGGGCGAGGAAGAGGATGTGCCGGCGATGGCCCAGTCGAGGCGGCTCAGGGGCAGCTCGTCCGGTTCTGCCGAGGGTTAGCTGCTGCACCAACGCATGGAGCCGAAAGGCACAAGCTGCGATTGAAGACGCACGGTCATCTCCTAGCGATGAGTTCAGTCCAGCAACGGGCTTCACGATCCTCAAGTCCACGAACCGCCGCTGCGGCGACGTCAGCACCAATGTCGACGTCGGCTCGTGCGCCTCGTCGGGCAGCCAGCGGATGGACCTGCGAATCGACACGCTGCCCATGGTTCGCCGTAACTCGACAATCAGCTGCGATTGATTGATGCTCCTGTCGAGATGCCGTAGAAGCACACGGTGCGCAGAGAGTATGAATCCCGAGACCGCCCCGACATCGCGCCGGTGCGGAGGGTGCGCCGGGTCAATTACGTTACGTACCTACTGCGGGCCGCCGCATGACCGGTCTACTCGTAATCTGGGGGGAAGTTTAATCAATTTGCGGGGAGACTGGGGGTGCGTCAGCAGTTGCATGGGTTGCTGCCGTTGCAATTCTGCTGGCGTCGGGCACCTCCGCCATCAACGACCACGGATGCTGATGATGGGGTCTATCTCGTCGACAACCGACGACAGCCTATGAGGTCTAACCAGGAGACCAGACCATAGGAATGTATCCAGCGGGATATTCTGGGACTCTACAGGAACAACGCACACTTGTGCAACATTGTTGCTTCATCCAATCTTTGTGCGCAATGCACTCTACCGCGACACGGGCGCTCGCAGTCGTCCGAACAAGACGGCCCGCGCTGCGCGTCGCCACTCAATCTCTACGTCGGCGAAGAGATATTCGCTGGCTGGTGTTTTAAATGCATTTCGGAAAAGCGATGCTGGTGGGCGTGGAAGCCGAGCCTGTTGATCATGGCTGCATACGTGTAGTCGCTGTTACAACCGGTCGAAAATGTGCCGTATACAAGAGCAAACTGGTTCACTGCAACAAGTGGGCACCCAAGAATGGCATCTTGTGAACGTTTAGGCCAGCACTTGCAGAGTACTTTGCACCGCGGCATCGCTCTCTCGTCTTCTCGCTTGCAACAAGGCAACACGCTGGTTTTTGCAATTGCGTAAAAAGCTGGTATCTTCTCTCATCACCACGCCAAACGAGTGCCACTTCGTAAATGTTTCTCGAAAACTTTTGCTTTGTTTTTACATGGCTCAATGACTCCCGTGCTCCGTTCGCCGTGAAAGCTTCCCAAGGCTATCCGCTCTTTTTGGTGGTGAAGTTGGATAGCTGGGTAGTCACGACGAGGCCTGCGACCGTGGCCGACGTCAACGTAGACATGACGCCCGAGATCAGCGCCGACACGGCCAGCCGCGAAACGTCACCGCCACGGGACGGGGCGAGCTGGCCGAGGATACCGATCTGGATACCCAGGGAGCCGATGTTGCCGAAGCCGCAGACGGCGTACGTGGCAATGAGCTGGGAGCGATCCGACAGGCCGGCGTACTCCTCAGAGGCAAGCATGGTGAAGGCATTGTACTCGTTCTGCAGAGACGGGGTGTCAATACCACGTCCACACAACGGTCACAGGGGGTCGGACAATGGAGAGGAGACTGAGGATGGCCGCAGGAATGGACTTACGGTGATGACTTTTTGAGCAATGAGCTTGGAGACCATGAAAAGATCGCCGTTTCGAGGAACGCCGAGCAAAAATGCCACCGGGTAGAAGACATAAGCCAGAATGGTCTGCAGTGTCAATTCGGGGGAGTTGATGTTGAGGTAGTGGCCCCACCACGTGAGAAGGCCGTTGATGAGACCGACGGCAGCGAGAATGCAGAGCAGCGAGGTAACGATGGTACCGCCAATCTTGATACCCAGCCAAGCGCCATTGGCAAAAGCGTGGAGTGCGTTTTCGGCCTTGTGCTCGTCGTCGTCGGGAATGACAACGCGGCCGGCAGTCAGCGTCTCCTCAGTCTCCGGGTATCGCAGCTTGGAAATAGCCAGCGAAGCCGGAATGGACATGATGCAAGACGAGACGAGAGCCTCGGCGTTGAGGCCCAGGCCGATGTAGCCGACAAGGACGGAGCCAGAAATCGTGGCAAAACCGCACGTCATGATCTGATGAATCTCCGCCTTTGTCATGTGAGGGACAAATGGACGGACGAGCATGGCAGACTCGCCCTGGCCGATGAAAGGGGTGGCGGCCGCAACGACGGCCTCGGCACCCGACACGCCGAGCGCCCAGAAGACAAACGTGGCAAACTTCTGGATGAACCACTGCAGGAAGCCAATGTAGTAGAGGACCTGCACTAGGGAGATGAAGAAAATGATGGCGGGAATGACGCCAAAGAAGAACATCGGAAGCAGGGACACCTGTTCGGACGTGAGGAACGCGACGCCGAGCCTGGCAAAGCCCAGCAAGTCGCCGGCGCGGTCGGCAATGAACTTGAAGATGTCGTACCCGACCTGCGTGCGCAACACGAAGAGACCGATGATGTACTGAGACAGCATGCCGACGATGACGGTGCGCCAGTTGATGCGGCTGCGGGCGGCGCTGGTGAGGTAGAATGAGAAGAGGATGACGGCCATGCCGAACAGGCTCACGGCGCGGTTTTCACGAGTGTTGTCCGCGCTCTCCTCCGAGGCAAACGAGCCGACGAGGACAACGGCAATGGCCAGGGCTGCCCCGGAGATGGTGCGGAACCTGGACGGAATGGCATTGCAGATGACAATGGCCGTATGCTGCCAGACCCAGCGGATCGGGTTCGAAACGTACTTGATGGACACGTGGAAGAAGAAGAGGCGGAGGGTGATGGCGAGCCACAGCAGAAACGGAACCACCCAGTTCATGTCGGTGCGATGGAGAACCAGCGAGGCGATCCACCAGCCAGTAAAGAGGCAGAAGATGAAGAGGTGCGTGAGGATGCGGCGGTGGCGGTAGACGGGGCCGAGGCGGCGCCCGTAGCGCGACGTCGACTCGGCCGAGCCCTGGCCGGCGGTTCCCACGATGCCGATCTCTGCCTTTTCATGGTCACTGTAGTCCGGGGGCGTGCCGACGTGTGCCTTGTCGACGCCGTGCTGGTCGAGGCCACCCTTGTGGTCCTGTGTCGGGACGAGCGTCGGGTCGAAGTTGGTGCCCAGGGTGTAGACGGGATCGTCGTGACCGGCCGCGTCGACACGGGGCGGGTGATGGTGATGGGCGTGCCGGTGCTGATGAGCAGGGTCAAGCGCCGGGTCTGGGTTCCGGTCCATGCCCTCGGTGGCCTCGTGCAGGTGCGCGGGGGCCGTGGCCGTCTCCGGCTTGTCGGTGGTGGCGGAGACGATGCCGTCGCCAGCCATGGTGGTTGGGTGGTCGGGTCTGTTGCGGTACAGCTGTTGTTGAAGAGCCGTGTCCGACTGTCTCGGTCGCCTACACCTTGTGGTCTGTTTCAACCGCAAGCCGGTGGCGAATTGGGTGCGCGACAGCAGAGGAGCGAGCCCTCGTGACGATGCCGTTCGTCTCGTGTAAGACGATTCCTAGCAACGAGCCCACGCGAGCGTTGAAAGCGCGGCGCGCAATCAGAAAGACGGGGAACAAGAGGAGACGGGACCTGGACAGGACCTGCACGACCGCGACGGCACGAGAAAGACGACAGGAGAGAGAGAGAGAGAGACAGAAGCGCATCGTGGGTCAGAGGAACGAAGGACTTTTTGTACCCGCCCGGAGGCGCCGCTGCTTCGACAAGGACGGGCCCAAAAGAGTGTGGAGAAGGTGGAAAAGAAGAGTGCCAGTGGAGGGGACCCTAACGATCCACTAGCTTCGGTTCAGTTACAACTTGTCGGCGCTCAGCGACAGCAGATCCATCGTGGATGCTGGTGGTGGTGACGGATGGTTGGATGGACCTGGCCCTGCCGCTAGCCAACCCCGGACCACCAGCAGACAGACAGACAGGGGTAATAAATCCCCCTCCGCTGTCTTGCAGCCATCCCAACCCACTATTATCTCGGTGGTCAGATTCAGCCAAGGTGCGCCACCGAGGTCTCTGGAAGGGATAAAGAACCACAGTGCCGGCTGGCAAAGAGCGCCGACCCACGATGCCCTCGTGCCTGTCGCGCTGTCTGGAGAGCCCCGGGTAGTCGGCCATTAAAGACTGTCGCGGTGCGCTCTAGCAGACGGATGCCGTGTTGTCCATCAAGTCATCCGTAGCTCGATAGAGGCTCGTCGAGCTTCGGCCTGGGCCGTCGGCAATCACCAGCCAAAGGGGACAAAAGTTTTCTGTCCCGTCAGCACACAGTGTCGCGAGCCAACGTCCACGGCAGCCACAGGACAGGGGCAGCAGACACTCGGGGCTCAGCTCAGGGCAGATAGCGTCTACTCGTATGTACTGGACACAACCAGCACGGGGAACAAGGAAGAGGGTGGCAAGGGTGGGACCGGCAGCAAAAAGTGCCACGGCTTGGTGGTGCTTATCTGGAGGTGGCGTCTGCTGGCGCAACGTCGAGCATCAATCCCGCCGAGCGTGGAGGTGGGACGCACCTGATAAGGAAGCGATGTGTGTCGGATGCCCTACGAGTAGACGACTATGCAGACCATACGGAGGTGGTCCGTACAGTACAGACTGCTCTGTTCGTCGTCGAATGAGCCCGTTTGAACAGCAGGCCCGCGGCAAAACGGCGAATTAACTGGCCACCTATCTGGCTGAACGAGAGACGGGCCTCGATCATGGCGTCGCAAATGGCTTGATGCCTCTTCTGGAAGGTTTGTTGGAAGACGCGAAGCTTGGATGCTGAGCTCTGGTGATATCTCTCGCGTCCACGGATGTCGAGCCAGAATAGGCAGTGGAGAGCGCGGGGAGCAAGTTTTCTTCTCCCACCAGTCCACGACTCAGATCGAGGGGTGCTCTTGCCAGGTGCCGGACCATCGCACCGTGCGGGATGGTCTACTCCACGGACTGTACAAATGCACTTTGCACTGCTCTCCTCTCCTCCTCCTCGACGACTTTGCTTCACGGAGCTCATCCTTTCGTGCTCCCGCTCGTCTTCACTGCCCTCCTGGATCTCGCCGACTTCCTTCGCCTACCGCGCCAAGCTCCCTGATAGCTAGGAGGCCCGCCGCCGGTCCACCGCCTCGAGATAGTTCTGGGCTCGACGCCAGCCTGATAAGAGCAGAGAATGGCAGATTGCGAATGCACGAGCACCACCGAGAGATACGGGTACGGATGAGGAGAGAGTGTCGATACAGAGACAGCGCCGGGCGGCAGGGGTGTCCTGGAGCGTGCTTTTCACGAATGCGGACACGATGCTAATCAGCTCGCGCAACCCTCTCGATACGTCGATACTCCGCCCCCGCCGCCGGGATATTATTACGGACTACTCGTACTCCGTACGGAGTACGGAGTACTACTTGCATCAATCTTACCCCAGGCCGTCCCGGCTTCACCAACAGCCAATGCGGGAGGCGTTGGGCCAGTGGCAAGGGTCCAGTCCAGGGCGTCTTGCCAGCTGTGTTGGCATCGGCCGGCTCCGACGCTTGTTTGCTGCACCTCACCAGACGCAATGCAGATCAGAGAGGCAAGCGAGCATGGCACACGGGCTTCCAATCCGTCGCCAAACGGCCACATCGCCGTCGTGTGGCTTACAGCTCAACCTCTGTCCAATGACCAATGGGGCGGGCGAATCGGGCCATTTGACTCCTGGCAATGTGCCCGCTGCGGCATAGCACGGCTTCTGTCGTCCCAACGTCAGATGGTGCCTCGCCACGACGTACAGCACGAGGTGCACTCATCGTGCAAGATGGGCACACACGGCCAGGTATGGCAGAGAGTGATTGTCCTTTTGGGCCAGGAGCATATTTCTCGGTAGGTCCTCGGGCTGTGCGCGTGCGCGTGCAACCGACGTTGGCACACGTTGCGCCTCACCGACGATGTCGAGCGCTGTCGATTGACACGGCGCAATCCAACAGAGCCGTTGTGGCGTGTGGGGAACCACTCCACGATGGACGGTCGCATGCGAAACTGGGGGCACACGACCACGAGCTAACTTGGCTCTTGGCTTTTGGCGCCCAGGGTTTCCCGCTGCCAGCCGCCACACATTCCACCTCGGCTGCGTGTTGCTGATTCATTGACAAGAGCAGAAACGGGCCTTTGGTTTCACGCTGAACCCAGAGCGGAGCGGGCTTCGACCAGTGTCACTCACCCTCCCAGCTTTCAACGTCGTGATGGACAACGGCCCCCAACCTGCCGTCCTGTGTCCATTGAGGAGCCCAAGCTCCATGTCAGCACTTCAAGCGGCAGCGAAAGGTTGCCTTCACATGCCTCCTGGCAACAAGGCCCCGGATGTTCGATTGCACGGCTCAGGGCCTGGACCTGAATCGGTGTGGCTCCAGCTTCCAGCACTTGGCAACTAGCCCTATTCATCAAGTTGAACAGTGGCACAGCCAGGTCGACTCGCGATGTTTGCAGTACGTAAACATTGGAGTGCGCCATGGGCAGCATGCGCTCCAGCGTCTTCATGATCCTTGTCCAGCCAGGTGTGGAGAGCTGCGGAGAGTCTGCGGGTGGAGAGCCCGCCACGCTTCCCCAGACGGCCACCTCCGGCACCTGCCGCCTTGCACGCGCTTCCCCAGATATCTCTCGACAACTTGCCCCAGAGTCTGAACGGTGGCCTCGCATGGCTGACCTAGGTCAGACCGATTTCCCTATTCCGGTTTACGTGAACTTGCATGGAAGCCCCCTGTGCCTTCCAGCCATGGGATCCACGGTTTCCAAACAGGCCGGCACACGGACGGTTTGATGCTCTGTGCCCGTCAATATAGCATCCAATACTACGCGTCGGAGCTTGCCGACAATCCTCTATCCTTCCCACGACATGCCTCACTGGGACCTTTCCACAGACAGACCTGGCAACATATTCCAATGGACGGTTGCACGCCACAATCTACGTTTCTCCGCACGTTCTCGAGCAGCGCCATGCCGCGGATACAGACGCAACAACCCTGTCACCACCACTCGTTGCTCGCACCTTTTGATGCCTTTCCTTGGCAACATCCTGCCACTCCAGCCTCCCACCCATCCCGTCAACCCGGGACGCGACCCTCCATGAACACGCCCGGACCTTTCGAGTGGCAGCTGCACGTCAGTCTGGCGGCGCGGCGCGGCGCAGTCCAGAACTGGCGAGCTTGCCCTCTGTCCAGAACACAGATGCGGCGTGTTAACCGCCGACATGCACACTTCACAGGGATACGGATAGCTGCACCCGCGCCGACTTTTCCGTCTAAACATCTCCCGTCCTCTAGCCCAGACGTCACCGCGTCTATTCCCAACGTAGTCTGCATGGTCACTTCACTGCCCCATCGTCATCCCCCGTCATCCCCCGCCACCCCAGTTCCATCTCCACAAACTCCACGATACGCTCTCCTTGTCCATCCCGTATCTCTCACTCACTCATCCCCGTCACATCATCATTCATCGGCACCAGCCGGCCCAGAACCGGCCGTCTCCATTCCCCACCACGTTCCGTGGCGTAGTAGTAGTCAAACTTCACGACACGTCAAGGCATCTCCCGGGCATGATTACGCAACGGGATCCAAAACACTGTGTGTCTTGAGCGCGAGTCATCGAAACTAGGTAAAATAAGTAGAAACAAGTAATAGCAAACAGGAAACCAAGCAATCCCGGCCCCTCAGGCATGGCAGTTCGGAGACCGGCGTCGTCGTCTAGTCTATCAGCCCGCCGGCGCCCCGAAAACGCCGCGTCCATGCCATCGTCAATAACGTCCCGCATTAGCTACGTATGCCTGCTGTGTGCTCCCATAATCTCGACATCACTCCCCGCCCCTGAACCGCCGATTGAACTCCTCGACGGCAACCCCAATCATCTTGTACAGGAAACCCCTCTCGCTGCCGCCCCCGATGGGGATGAAGGGCCCATTCGCGCCGCCCCTGAGCACCAGGCTCACGCCCGTCCGCTCCTTGGCGATGGTCTGCACGTCCTTGAGCGGCACGTCCCACTCGCTCGTCAGCCGCTTGGAGCGGATGAGCAGGATGCGCGCAAACGTCACCATAACAACCATGTCCTCCTTGGGGAGCTCGAGGTGGCCGATGTACTGCTCATCAAAGTACCGCCCGTTGTCCACCTGCTTGAGCCAGTACTGCCCCAGCGCCTCGCGCGGGTTGTACGGCCGCACGATGCCGTCGTTGGGGATGAACCGCGGGAAGCGTGTACGGTCCAGCTCGGAGCCGTCAAAGACCGTCGTAGTGTTCCGGATGCCCTCGCTGAGGTTGCTGGCCATGTCTAGCACACCGACAGCAGGCTTCGTCGCGAGCCCAAGCACTCCCTTGCCGACTCCCTTGAAGAACCCGAGTGCTCCTTCCTGTTCGGCACCTTCGAGGGGCTTGCGGAACGCTCCGCCGACACCCGACGCGACGCTCGTGAACAAGGAGTTTGCGCCAGCTGTGACGCCGTAGAGCGCATGCTTCGGTCGGTTCCTCGCCCTCGTAATGCGTCGCCGATCCTGGAACTGCTTGTCCAGCGACGCTGCGGCGAGGCCCTTGCTCAAGCTGCCGGTGAACTTGGAGAAGCTGTCGCTGAACCCAAACACCGTCTTCTTCGCAAAGGACGCTGCGCCCTTGGCAATGCCCAGGCCAAACTCCTCTGGCTTGTCCGAGAGGATAAGCCCCTGGTACGGCTCGTAGAAGATGTCCGTCACACCAGAAGAGATATTGTTGAACAGGCCAACCGGGTTGCCGAGGAAGTCGGCCGACCCGAGAATCTTGTGGATCTGGTACATGACCTCCTGGCTGTAGTGGTTCGAAATGTTCTGGATGAGCACCGGCGTCGACACCCGCACGTTATCCAGGATCAAGGCGTTGAACCGTATCGGCGCATCGTTGACGTTGCCAATCGCCATTGTCATGACGTTGAGGAAGAACATGATGGGGTTCCGCGTCGACGTCTTGTCCTCGGCGTTGACGCGCTCGGTTCGCATGAAGCTCAGGTCAATCTGCATCGGCTGGATGCTTAGCACCTCAAAGTACATGTCTTGACCAGACTGTTGCTGAGAAGGTTCCGGGATATCCAGGTCTTCGTCACACAGCTTGCCTTCCTGCTCCACCGCAGTCCAGCTCGCGCCAGGGACGTTGGAAAAGTCCAAAAGCGCAAACACAAAGTCCTCATCCAGGTCCACCGTCATCTGCTGAAGCAGAATGGTGGCGTACTTGATGTACAGCACGCCGTAGGAGTCGTCCTTGACACGGCTGACCATGGCATGCAGCGAAGGGTGGGCGTCGACTTCGTTTGCCTTCTTTGGCACCACGCTGGGGTACAAAATCATCGGGAAGATGCCGCCGTAAAGCTGGTTATCGATCTGCATCCACTTTACAGCCAGAGACAATGTTTGGATCAGCGGCGAATCGCTGAACCGCAGCTGCACATCTCTGAATGTGATGTAGGCC
The DNA here is from genome assembly GCA_000750105.3 of Tolypocladium sp. Sup5 PDA-1. Classification (NCBI taxonomy): domain Eukaryota; kingdom Fungi; phylum Ascomycota; class Sordariomycetes; order Hypocreales; family Ophiocordycipitaceae; genus Tolypocladium; species Tolypocladium sp. Sup5 PDA-1. Next base: position 37,477 of record JPHH03000067.1, read on the forward strand.
AGCTCCTTCAGTTGCGCGTTGACCAGCGAAATGCCGATGCCAGAGAGCTTAAGCTGTGCTCGGAAAGTCGCCCCGGTGTCTTGGTCTTTGACTTCGAAAGCCTCGGGGCCCGTGTTGGTCCTCGACAATGCCTTGGCCTTGTACATGCTCTTGCTCGCGCGGAAGTTGCTGAGAATGAGGGTCTGCGTCGGCCCGTCTGCAGCAACGTTGATGTCGATAATCTTTTGCCCTCCTCCAGACGCCACAAACTTCATGGGGATCTGGTTGCCGATTTCCGCCAGCTTAACATGCCGCTCCTTATTATTCGTAGCAATCACCACCTCGCGGAACTTGGCAGCAGGAAAGTCCCATGCGTACGGCATGATACTTCGTGGAGGCAGGCGATACCGGATAGGCTTCCATCCGCTGCGATCCTCGACATCGTCCTCATCAACGTTCGGGTTGGCCTGGTAGAATGTGAATTCCGTGTCGCTCTCGTTGCGCATGGAGAACGGCCAGTTCTTGGTCTCCATGCTCAGGTGCAGGAAGATGGTAGAGTCCTCGATGAGAATTTCCACTCTCACTAGACGCTGCCGCTGGCCGGCTTTGGCAATCTTGACATGCGTCGTCCCGATGTCAGCAATATTGAACGGCGACGTCCAGTGGTTGTCGATGCCCTGATAGCACAGGCACAGCTGTTTAACCGCGGACTTTTGCATGAAATGCAGGGGTTGCAGGGCACCGGGCTTGAGAGTCATGTATCCCGAGGAACTAGACTCTCGTACAAGAATCTCCTCGCCCAGCTTATTCTCGAGGACGAACCGCGGGGCCAGCGTGACGACCTTGGTCATCTTGTACTTGCCGTCGCCAGACTTGACTGTAATTCCCAGGTGGATCTCCCTCTGCTTCGACGACGAGTTGAGCACAACCTCGGAGGTGCTGCCGATGGCGTCGAAACTCTGAGGCTTGCTCCACTCCGACTCGTCCACCTTCAACAGAGCTCGGTTGCGGTGGTCATCATTCCCATACGAGAACATGAACGGCAGAGCCTTCGGGCGTTCCTGGTCCGAGGTGTCCACCAGAGGGAACTGTCCAGCCGCCGCCTTGGCCTGCTGCAGGAAGCTCTTTGCCCGAATGTTCATGTCCAGGCCCGTCTTGTTCAGTACCACATACGGGCTGTACACAGTGATCTTGAAGGCGCCGCCGCTGTTGGGGATCTTGAAGTAGTGTAGGCTCAGGTTTAGTGGCAGCCCTTGGTCGTCCTTGACAATGATGCGGCTCTCCTTGCGGAAGTCCTCACTGTTGCCAGAGTTTATGATGGCAAAGTCACTCGGCTTGAAGACGGTGTCTTGCATGTCGACGCTCAGCAGCAGCAGGTGAGAGAGCTCGACGACGTGGACCGGGCTCACGCCACCCTTGCGCAAGAAGTTGGACCAGTCCTTCTTGGTGTTTTTGTCGTAGATTCTGTACTTGAAGTCGTACGGCAAGAGGTTTTCGAGCGTGACGGGTGCCGATAGCTTGATCTTCATGCAAGGATAGATCCTAGAGTTCGTTAGAGGGTCACATTTGCGCTGACTGGCTTTTGTACTTACTTTGACATGGGATTGGACTTGTCAAACTCCGCATGAACCTGGAAGTAAAACGGATCGCCGTTCTCTCCTTTGCACACCAGCTGCTTTGTCGGCCGCTTGAGCAAATCTCTCCACCAAAGCTGGTCCCTGCTCCATTGGTAGCCGAAGCCGCCGTCCGGGCGTACCAGGGCTCGTTTCTCGTACGCGGCACCTACGGGTGCCGGCCGCGAGTCGCCTGGCGCGATTTTCTCAATCTTGAGCAGATGGCCTTCCTGGGCGTCGTAAACGCCGAGCTCGACGGGGATCTGGGTGGCGTTTTCGACAACCAGAGGGGATCGCAGCGTGACGTATTTCACATTGTCAGAGCCGAGACTGACCTCTACGCACAGTCGATGTAGAACACTGTCCGTCTTGGGTCGAAGGCTGTAGATGAACTCGCCCTCCCGGTTCAGGCGTACGTTCTTGACGGGGTCAAACCCGCTGCCTTCCAGTCTGATGCCCACGTCGTTTTGGCTAGACTCTGTCAGGAGGTTCTCTCGCATCTTCTCCCAGTGCTCGAAGCTCCACGGGGCTTCTTGACCGTCATCAAGATGCAGCGTCAGGGGTTCTTCGCTGGTTGGGCTCTTAGAGTGCAGCACAACTTCGAAGCCTGTGTAGTTCCTGATGCGATACGGGGCCTCGACTCCACGCGGCTTGTCCAAGACGTCTTGCTCAGTTGTCAAGAAGTCAAAAGACTTGGAAGCCAGCGCAATCGTCGCGGTAGTGATCGTCACGTCGAATGTCTTTTTCGATGCCACGTCAATAGACATTAACCCCGTGGTCGGTTCCTTGGCTATACCGAAGCCGACCTGCCATGGCTCCAGGAGTGGCTCCCAGCTCGACTTGGAGAAGTTGTAGACGTTCGAGTAGAGATCGATTGCCGCCTCCGCTTTCAAGTTCGACGACCAATTCTCTGCTGTGGCGGTAAAGTCCTTGACGCCGATGTCGAGAATAGGGAGTTCGTGCAGGTCGCCAATCAGAACAATTCGGATGCCCTCCACAGTGGCGGAAAGCTCCTCGTGCTTGGCCGGGGCGGGCGGCTGGCTTTGGCCTGGCGTCTTTGGCCTTGTTGCAATGGTCTTGGTTCCCTTGGTCTTTGCTAGGGTGGACTGACCTCGGCCGCTGACAGACTTGCCCTTGATACTGGCGTTTCTCAGTTGCCTCGCCTTTTGTTCCGCGGGTGTTTCCCCCGGCTCCTTTGTCTCGTTCCCAGACAGCTCGCCTGCTCTGCTTATGATCTGAAGCGCAAGCAGAATATCTCTTAGAGAGAGTCTCAGGATCAACGGCTCAACCTCAATGTGTGTACTGGATAGGGTTGGCTGTGAGCTGTCCATGTTCAGCTGAATCGAAAAGTCGTCGATAATTCGTAGGCGCGATGTCTCAAACTTGTCCATCCGACACAGAAACATGCCAACCTGGGAGATTTGGAACGTGAGCGCGTGCTGTTGCGAGAGGAGCATCTGTCGAATGCTCAAGACAATCGCCTCGGAGCTTGCGCTCAGAGGGTTCGCAATCAGAATGACTTGTGCATCGACAAGGTTGACGCGGAACGCCATGGTCATGGTAGGCTGCTCCTTGGAGCCGAACTCGCTGGGCCGCCGAGATACCTGAGACTTGGACCGCTCAGACTTTGCGCCCGTAAATGTTACTTGCATGGAATCGGCATCTGATTCATCGGGCGTCTCTGTGATGCTCTCGTCATCCATCGGACTGGTATCGTCCACGGTCAAGCCCTCCGTCGCGAACTTCTGGATGGCAAAGAGATAATCCAGCGCAAAAATGACTCGCGGGCTGTCAATCGTGGCCATGGCAATCAGACTGCGCTCTTTACCGCCGGACATCGTGACACTGGCCATCAGCTGCTGGGTCTCCTTGTTTGAGGAAGTCATGATCCGACGGAACTTGTTGGTGTCTCTCGGACGGGTGTCATAGATTGTGAATGAGCGTATGAGGAGTTCCGCCTCTAGAGAGTCATCAGACAACATCCGCGTCTTGACCTTGGTATCGTCGAGCGAGAACCGTGACAGGCTGGACGCGGCCAAGTCGCCGACTGGTTCGTCATCCTTGGCCATGATGAGCTCTAGGCCCACGGTATTGACATTGAACACCAGGTCGAACTTTGTCCACGTATTCTCGACGGATCCCAACTCGGGAGAGAGATCAACGAGGTGCTGGTCGCCGCCGGGCCCATCGTCTGCCGGCATGGTTCTCGCACGCTGCAAAGTATCCTCATCGACAAGCCGGGCAGCTTCCTCATCGCGGTCGTCGCCCTCGCCGGCAAACGCAGCTGGAACGGACTTGGAAATTTCCATCAAAAATTTGAGCTGATGTTGCGTTAACCGAAGCTTAATATCCGACAATGATCCTTCGACTTCCGTATCTGGACGCTTCTCGCCATTCTTATGCTCGGCGTAGGTAATGTTGAATCCCAGATCCACGTGGTCAATCATCTCGAGCTCTTCCGACTTGTCGTCCTCGTAATGGAGGTCTGAAGTAAGTCGAACGTTCCTGATGCCAGCGGATATCTTCATCGAAATCGCTGCATCATTGCTGTCGTTGAGCGGCGCAAACTTGTTCTGGGCATAGATCTCGCCCAGGTACGCCGTGACAAGGTCGCGTTTGGGCTGACCAGGCACCATCAGACGAGGAAAGACGACAATCGGCGTCTTCACAACGACATCAAACTTGAACCTGCTCGGGCTTTGCTGAATCTGGTTGGCTCGAGAGACAGCAGCCTGTCGAGCGGCATTGTACAGAGCTTGCATCTTACCGAACTTGACCAGAAAGTCAATAATCTTGCGGAACGGCTCTTCGACAAAGTTGACCTTGACGGATCCGGCGCGGAGATAGATGGAACTGTCATAGCCTGGGTACGCTTGCTGATTAGTCGAGTCAAACGTCTCGTACCGGAAATCCGCAAGGTCGTCGCCCTGGATGGCGACCAGTTTGCGCAGATTCGAGTCCTCGGATACCCCAAGATTCACATCGTCAACGAGGGATAGATCGCCTAATTTGGCAGAGATGCGCATGGTCTTTCCGCGCAGGAAGATTCCGGCATCCGCCTGGTTAAAGGAGAGCGTCGCGAGCCTGATGCCGTCGTTGTTGAGGATGAGTCGGATAGTCTTCAGATCAACCTTGACCCTGATGGAGCCCGCGTTCGCGTTCTGCTTTGTGGATTGCACTGCTGCGTCTTCGTTCTTCGCCTCGTTGCTGCCATCCGGTTCAGGAAGCGCCGGCTGGACTTGCTCCTGCTCGTTGTTACCACTGGCAAAGGTGATGAGAATAAAGTCCAGCAGCGTCAACAGGGTCTTGCGGGTCACAACAATGTTGATAGTCGAGATCGCAGCGGTGATGTTCGTTTCGACTCCCTCATACACAGGCATGAACTCTGGTGAAATTCGGTTCACCTTCATGAACTTGACGTGGACAAGACTTCGCCCGGCTTGCAGGTCATCATTGTCCCCGGATGTGACGATTGACTTGAACTCGCCAGAGGGGTTGTCGACAAAGTCTTCCACGGATACAGCTCCAAGCGACACCTCGGCTGCCATGTCAAACGGCCGGGTGTAGAACGCGAGGTCGAAACGCTCAGCCACCAACTCAACTAGCAAAGCGTCCGGCTTCCTCTTGTCTGGGTCACTCCGATAAAGCGAGCCCTTTAGAGTGTCCACTTTGAAGTTGAACTCGAAGCTCCGCTGCTGAATCTTGAGCTGTTGTCCATCGACTCCATCCGTGGCGTCCTCGAAATCGTCATCTTCGTCGTCCATGTCGTCCAAGATAACAGCAGTCTGTGGCTGCATGAATGGGAAAGCAGACGATTGCCGGCGCTCGCGCTGCGACTTCCGTCGAGACTTGTTCGAAGCACTGCTGACGATCCGTGGACGCGGAGACTGTTTAGGCTGCTCCTGCGACGGCGGCTCAAGCTGCCCCTGTTTTCCGATCTTGGGGATAGCTGCATCGATGATCTTCATCAGATTCTTGTATTTCAAATCCGAGACCGTGGCATGCAGCATCGGCAAGTGGCCCGACACCTTGAGCTTGGTCAGGTTTGGCGCCTTGGGCAAAATGGAAGTCTCTACCACAAAGTCCACATTGATCTGCTCGACCACATGCAGCCCCGAGTCGTCGCTCTTCTTGGTCAGCTGCGCCTTGGTCTCCTCAATAGAGGGTCCGATGAGGACCTGGGTAGAAGTGAGCTTGACAATGAACTTGTCGTACATGACGGACTCAAGCCTCTTGAAGTCTTCCTCGCCATAGGACTGTCGTTGCTTTGCTTGGATCTCCTTCATGGTACCCTGGTCCACCAGCTGACTGTTGACATGGATGTGACCCGCATCAACGATAAGACAGGTTGAATCTTCGCTTGTGATGCTGACAGGGACGATGATGAGCGGCGCCTGCAGGTCCAGCTCGGCATTGATCGTCTTGTGCTCCTCCAGCGCAAATTCTAGTCCAGCGCGAGTTTGCTCCCGGATGCCTTCGACGGTCGCACCGGCGCTCTCCATCAGTGCCGTGATCGACTCCATGTGTCTCTCGGGTGGCCTGAAGAAGTCGACGATTCCGACGACAAAGTTGGGGTTCCAGACCACTTCAAGCGGCTTCAATTTGCCGACGACTGCAATGTCGCCCTCACGCTCAATGGGATTCTTTTCAACCTCAAACTGAAAGAATGGCTCCTCGTCGCTCTTCTCCAGCTCCATCAAGGACAACCTCTTGCGCTTCTTCGTCTCGGGCGCATCCTTGACGCGCACAATCTCGGGATAGAGACTGTCGGGGGTTGTGCCATCATTCACGCGCAATCCTCCGAGACTGACGTTGGCAAGCAAGGAGTCCTTTCTCTGCAGCGCCTTGGCCTTGAACACGTCAAAGTGCAGACTCAGGAGATCCGTGGGACCGTCATGCGGGCTCTTCTTCAGCGTGAAGCTTCCGGTGCTCAGAGACACCTCGAGGCACAGCTTGACTGCCTCTCGCGGGATGTCAACTGCCTCGGCCAAGGCCGCCTTCTCGTTCCAGTCAATCATGTCGTACAGTTCCTTTCGCTGCTCCTCGGTCATCTGCGTGTTTTCTTCATTCTGCTCTATCGTGCCCTGGGGTTTCGACCCCCACATCCACGACAACCAGCCCTGCTGCTCCTGTTGCTGCGACTGTTTCTTCAGCGCTTCGGCGTCCTGCTTCTTCAGCTGGTTGCGAGCCAGAGATCGCCAGAAGCGCAGGTCCTCGTAGTCCAGCTTCCACTCGAGCTTCACGAGGTCGTCGTTTTCGTCTGGCGACAGCAGCTGTTGCTGCTTCTTCTTTTTGAAGAGTTCGATGTATCTATTGCGATCATCGCGGCGCTCTCTAAAGTAGTCCCAGGACCACTTGCGGTTCCGTTCTTGGATCTTGCCCAATACGGCGTTCCCGGCGAATTGGAGCCAGGCCCGTGGATCTTCCTTTGGACGAACGCCCTTTGGTTGAAGCGCTTTGTACTCCTGGTGACGGATAAAGTAGTGGAACAGATCCACCATCATCAGAGCATCGCGGTACTGGTCGTCGTCGAGGACGAGGCCGATTTCCTCAAACAACAAGTTGGCCTTGAACTTCGGTGCGTGGATGTCGCCCGACTTGTCGAGCTCGATCTTGGCCTGTCCGCTGACGGGCTTTAGGATGAACTGGTGGTTCGAGGTGGCGGCGTTGGCCTTGCCGACCATGCTCCTGAACCTGTCTACCATGTCCTGATGAGACATGGCCTTCTCAGGCGTCGACTCTGCCTCGCGGCCGCTGCCAAACAATTCCGAGTCCGTGTTCCAGTACACGGCCAGCGCGCCGAGCGTCGCCAGCTTGTGGGTGACAGCCGTGGAATCTTGTATAAAGGTCGGCTTCCATTGGCCGTCGGTGCTCACGGCGCTGAATTCCTCTAGCGTCAGTCCCAGGGCGAAGGGGTGGCCGGGCGCCGATATGGAGTCTTCGTATCGGATGTGGATGTTCTTGACCGTGACCTGCAGGTTGTCGACAATTTTGGTGACCAGGCTCTGCGTGAAGCTCTGGTTCTTCTGCTGCTCCTCCTGGCTCATGCCTTCGCGGTTCTTTTCCTTTAGCAGCTCGGCGCTGTCGAGCTTCTCCATCTTGAGCCGCTGCTTCCTGCGTTGCTCTTCGGCCTCGTCGTACTCAGCCTCTTCCTTGGGGCTGGCGAGCAGGTAGACATCTTCGACAAAGACCTTGACGGGGGCGCCGCGCAAGTTGGACCAGGGTATGACGAGGGTGAGCTCGCCGAGATGGCCCTCCATGACGTTGATGGGCAGCTTGAGCTGGTCCAGGGCCTCCCGCCGCAGCTCGAGGTTGCGGAGCTTAACATCGCCAGACCAGATACCGACCTTGAGCTGTGTTGGATCGAAGTTCTTGACGTACATGCCCAGGAAGCGGTTGAGCAGGCCCGCAACGAGGCCTTCCAACATGGCGAAGGAGGCGATGCCGTAACCCGGGCCGGGAAGCGGAGCTGGAGGGTGCGATTCGGGGACTAGAAGGGCAACATCGGTAGGCGAGGAGCGTGGCGCGCGTCACGATAGTGCGGGAGGGTCGAGCCGACAGCGGTCTCCGTCGTCGAGATCGTCGTCGTGGCCGTCGTCGTTGCTGTCGTTGCTTGTATCGGTCGTGCCGATGCGGTCGGTTGGGCAGGGAGGGAGAGGCGGTGGTGAGCACTGAGGAGGGGTTCAGTTCAAGCCGAGGGCTGTACGAATAGGCAACGGTGACCAGGATCGTAAAGAGTGTGCGTCCGCGAGCAACAAAGATGCGGACGTGCTGGTTCTGCTTTAGGAGGTCGAACGAGTTCGTGACGGTTGATTTCAGGAGCCCAAACGGTGCTTTGCCTGATTAGCTGAACCCGATGCGTGGTGGGCAGAGATGACCCCAGAATAATCCGGATGGCAACGAAGGCGCAGAGCAGGTGGGAGCCACACAAGCTAGCTGTGGGTGTGACGTAGCGCAGCACTAATAACAGGGCAGCGAGCGAGCAAGAAAGGCACGGCCGCGCAACGCCGAGGTTTTGGCGGGGTCGCGTGTTTCCATTACAGGCGTCGATGCCCTGATCCCACTGATGACACAGCACTGTAGTTATGAAGTACAAAGGGGTCATCACACTGCAGTTGTGAGAGCTTCCCACGAGCATATCATCGTTTACAGTTGTCCGCCATGCATCCCTCCATCGCTGTTCCTGCAAGAAACATGAGAGGTTGCTAGGGATAGCAGCGAACTTGTCAGACGAGCTGTCTCAATGGCGAACCGCAGCTTCACCATGAGCGGCTACTCTAATGTGCAATTGGGGAAAAGGAGATCGAGAGGTGCTGGAGCGAAATATTGAGAACGCTTGATCAAGGGACCCAGGTACATACCTACCTATGTATGTGCGGTTGGTAGTGCGCTTAACCACCACTTCCCGTCCCTGCTACTTCGTACACGTACTTCGTACAACAAGCCGGACCAAACCGTCCTGGCCTCCCGCCTTGGGCAACATTACGTCACGGTCTTCACCACCAGCAACACAAAAGTATCACCGATCTCCGATCTCTCAATGCCGCAACACACAAGCCGTCACACTACCAGCATAACTTGGTGCCTGGTGTTCCGCCAAGTTCATTCCAGATTGATAGGTCGGCAGCCAGCTCAGCTTCCCCGCGCACGCAAACCACGCCGGCTCGCACCCGAAGCAAGGCTCTCGGAGCTTCAGTCGATGATGCCATAGTGCATATATCCTGCTCCGTCCTACCCTCCAAGCTCCAACAAAGCTCTTGGTACCCAAATATTGCAATTCTGCTACTTCTTTCTGTGACTTCAATTGATTCTGCTTGCATTTCTTCCGTCTCTGACCTGTTTTGATCTCTGTGCCTGTTGTGAGGCAAGCTCCAGCCTTCGACTTACACGCTCAATTCGTGCTGGAGCCGCGTTGTTCCGACCACGAGCCACCATGTTCCGAGCCTCGCGACCTCTTCTCCGCCTCGCTCCGCGAGCTTCCTCGACGAGCCTGGCCGCCCGCACTCCTCCCAGAATATTATCGTTGGCGCTGCAACCCAGACTTCCGCTCCAGCCGTTGGGACTCCCCGCTGCTCGCTTCGCCAGCAGCAGCTCCAGCCCTCCGCCACCCAAGCAGCCAATTGACCGCAAACACGAGAAAGAGGTCGCCCAGGAGACAATCAAGCCACGGCCCGGCGATGTCTCTTCTGGCAGTTCCGTGCGCCATGTGATGGAGGGCTTCTCGTCCCCCGGCCAGGACGAGGCGCATCTAAGTGAAGGCCTCAAGCATGACATTGTAGGTCGCGTGCTCTATTCACGGTGGATTCACCTTGGAAGCTAAACCACGGCAGGGAATCGTCAAAGACACGTTCCGCCTTTCTCAGGTCCCACGAGAATCCCATATCCTTGGCCTTGCTGGCACGCTTCCATACCTGGCCACCTCTCTCTCGACGGTGTTCTTGGCTTGGGATCTGACCAAGAACGTGCCCACTGGCAACTCCTTCTATGATATCATACTCGTCAACCATGAGACGGCTCGGCATCTCCTGAGTGTAATCGAACCGCTGCAGCTCGGCTACGGAGCCGTCATCATCTCCTTCCTCGGAGCAATCCACTGGGTATGGCGAGGAATCCCTCTACCTATACAATTGACTCGAGCTGACATGTTTTTGCAGGGATTGGAATACGCCGAAAAGAAGCCCTCGCCAGAACGCACCCGCTTCCGCTACGGCATGGGCGTCGCAGCCTCTGTCGTCGCCTGGCCCACCCTCTTCATGCCCCTCGAGTACGCCCTCACCACACAGCTCATGGCCTTTGTCGCGCTATACTTTGCCGACGCGCGCGCCGCAGCGCGGGGCTGGGCGCCATACTGGTACGGCACATACCGCCTGCTGCTCACCGCCATGGTCGGCGTCGCGATCATCGTGTCGCTAGTCGGGCGCGCCACCGTCAGCGAGCACCACAAGCTCACTTCCCAGGGCTTGAGGGCCAACATGTCCCAGCCTGGACTTGCGGACACCAAGACCAATTGGGCGAAGCTGGAGGCGGAGGAGAAGGAGAGGCTTAAGAAGGAGAAGGAGGAGGCTGAGAAGAAAGCCAAGAAAGAGGAGCAGGCCAAGAAGAGTGCTGAGAAGAAGAACGGCAGCAAGGGTTCGGAGAAGGACAAGGACAAGCGGAAAGGGGATAAGAAGAAGGATGGCCAGCCACAAGAGGATGAGGGCTCTGAGAAGAAAGATGACAAGAAGGACAAGCAGAAAGGGGACGAGAAGAAGAATGACAGGCAACAAGAGGACGAGGGTTCTGAGAAGAAAGATGGCAAGGACGGAGGCAAGGATGAACAGAAAGATAGGGAGAACAAGAATGACAAGGAAGCTAGGGCCAAGAAGGATGACAAGCAGCAAGAGGATAAGAAGGGTTCAGGGAAGCAGGACGACAAGAAGGACGACAAGAAGGATGACAAGAAGGATGACAAGAAGGATGACAAGGATGATGAAGGCAGCAAGGGCCCTGGTGAAAAGGAGGGGAATTAAGTGGCTGGAGCATATCGGAACGGTATCTGACGAACGGAGTTTCAGCGTGGGACTTTCCGGCAGCATTGTTCTGAGGCTTCGTAGTTTCACACCAGCATCGATGAATGATATTCATACAACATTAAAACTTCGTTCGCAACTATACTCAAACACTGTCGTGGGTGACAGTCCACAACTACCTATCTAATTAGAACCAACACCTTTCCAACGGGGCGTGACCACTCACCGGTAGGAATGTGCCAAGCCCTAGGGTAGCTGGTACCGCACTCGAGACAAGCTGGGGGCTTCCATCAAGCACATTATCGCAAGAGCTTATTAAAGTTGTATATTCACACCTCTGCCGCAGCGCAGCATCGTGCCACAAAACTCCCAGACCGCCGACCACCTTCATAGTTCTATCAATCGCATGGAAGAAACGGGGGTATGTGTCCCAACGCCCTGAAAATGCACAGATACCTCTACAGCTCGGCCGTCGTCCGAGCCACGTCGGATTGTTTGCCCACATATCATCATCATGGCGACCGGTAGGACGCAAAAGATACCATTCTTCAAACCCTGCTTCTCAGGAGCCGAGCGCTCTAAGGTCTAGCGAATCCCTGCTTGGCCTTTGTGCTGTTAGAATTGACCGTACTGTTCGTCATGGCTGGGGGAATGTACCTTCATCTGCTCGATTCGGGCCTTTAGCTGGCTCGTCACCTCAGCAGCTCTTCTCCAGCTCTCGCCAGGGGCAACGCCAGATGGTTGCGGAAGGGATGAGACAGGACGCTCTCTCGTCATGCCAGTCCCCGAGTCGCTCCCATCATCTCGGGACGGTGCGCTTCTGAAGCCCCTAGCAGGAGAGCCTCGTCCCGAAGACGCGGTGCTGCCAGCGTGTCGCATCTCGGGGCTCAGCTTGCTTCTCGGGTACATCATCTCTCCGTTTTCCTTCTCCTCAGACAAGGTGCTGGCGAAGCTCATGCGGTTCCGGTTGGCCGCCGCAGACCCAGGATCACGGAATATGCCAGCGTCGTCGTGCGTCGGGGATGTAACTATTGACCACGAGATCAGAAAATGGGGCAAGGATGATTGTCATGATTGACGAGGCTTACCTGGGCTTCCCATGCCCGATGCAGCACCGAGTCCCTCGGCACGGCTCAGCGCTCTCTTCAAGCGTTCCAGCTCGCGCCTCAGCCTCTCGTTGACCTGTTCCGTCGCCTCGGCATCGCTGCGAGCACGGACAAGTTGCGTCTCCTTGGCCTTGATGCTCAAGACGTCGCGTGTGTGGTCCTCGATGAGGCCCGCATTGTGATTCTTCAACTCTTGGATCTCGGACATGAACTTGCTCCGCTCCTGTCGCATGTCGTCTAGTTGACGAGACAGGCGCTCGTTGGCAGCCCGGAGCTCTTCCAGCTCGGCTCGCTCCACGGCAGTGAGCCCACTCGACGGAGGAGGAGAGTCTGGAGGGAGTTGAGCAGGCGCCGCAGCAGGTTTCGCCAACGACCGACCGGCGAGGCCGCGCGATAGGCCAAGGCGCGGTTGCGGAGGCGCCACCGGCTCGTCGTCGGCCGGCATCACCGGCGGCCCGCCCAGAGCCCGACGTGGCGAGGCTGTTCCAGGGGCGCCGAGGGTTCTCTTCTGGGGAGCCTTGAGACCGCCGATCCCAGAGGACTTGGGGATTCCCAATTTGCTCCCCGGGGCAGCAGGCTTGGGCGTCGCCTGAGGGGACAAGGGGGTTGATTCGGCAGGCCGGGGAGCAGCGGCAGCCGGGGCGGCCTTCTTCACAGCCGGCCGCTTCCCTCCCACAACCTTTTTCGCTGCAGCCGGCGGTGCCCTGGCGGCCGGTGCGGGCTTCGGCTTCTCCTTGGCCTTGACCTCTGCCGTCTCAAAGAACTCCCTGACCTTGTTCTTTCGAATATCGTCCAGGCCGTCCAGATACGGTGACATGGCTCGCTCGCTGATAATCTTCATGACGGTTCCCAGAATCTCCGCACCGCCGTCTCGCAGCGCAGGGCTCGACTCCGACAACAACTTCTTTCCGGACTCGCAGATGGATGCTATTTCGGGCTTGCTCGGAACGTCGCGCGTCGTTCGCAGGCAGCGAATGAGAAACTTCATCGTCCCCTCCTTGACCTGGGGGTTCTTGTTGCCGAGATATGCAAGGATATCTTCGAGACAGTCAGTCAAGTTTGTGGATCCAAACACTGCATCAAGAGCTGCGCCAAGAGCATCGGCGACTGTGACCTTCTTTTCCTTTAATCGATCCATAATGGGCTGCATGACGACGGTACGATACCTGCCAAAGCCATGGCGCACACCCTTGGCGAGCAGCTCGATGCACTGGGCGGCCTGGGTCACCACCGCAACGTTGGCGTCCTTCATGCACTTAGCCAAGCCCCTGGTGACCTCGTTGAAGTCGCTGTCTTTGATCCGGGGCACGTTGAGCGCCTGTGCGAGAGCATCGACGGCCTCCTTTCGGTCTTTCCATTTTGACGATGCCAGCATGTCGCTGAAGTTGTCGGGGACCTTCTTGGAAATGTCGACTGGTTCGGCAAGGGAGAAGGCGTCCACTTCTGCGGCCTCTTCCGGTTCCTCCTCGCCGTCGTCGCCATCGTCACCACCAGCAGGAGCCGCTGCAGCCGCGGCTTGCTGGGACCGGAGCAGTCGCTCTTGCTTGGGCGGGGGTTCGGCTTTGACCTTTTCAAACTGCGCCTCCAAGTCGGTTTGCTGGGAGGGCTTCAGCTCCCCCCAGAACATGGGCTTCATAGCCTCGCGCAGCCATCTGTATAATTCCACGGTAAGATTCGTCGCCTCGGCACGAACGTTCTTGTCGGCAGCGCCAAACACCTTGGGCAGCGCCTTGAGGACGGGCTTGGGATCCACAATCTTGCACCCGTAGTTGTGGAAGATGGCAGTCAGAGCATTCAAAGTAGCAGCGACGTTCTTGGGTACCTTGTTGGAGAGGCCGGGGATGACGTCCTCCAGCACAGGGGCGGCGCCGTCGATCTCGATATATAGCAGTATGGCTTCGAGGGCGTTTTGCTTGATGGCAGCCCTCGTGGACGACAGCGACTTTTCTACCATTGGCGTGACGGTCATGCCTCGCGTCCGCAGCGCGCCGTCTCGCCCGCCGAACTTGAGAAATGCGCAGAGCGCGATGATGCCTTCTTGCTGCGCGGCGACATTGGAGTCGGCGACGGCAGACTTCCACAAGCTGGATTCGTTTATGAAGGGGCGAAAGCAAGGGTCGGACTCGTCGGGGGAGGCGGAGAACTGCTTGGCCGCCTCCTCGTAGGCCTCCTTTCTAACTTTCCATTGCTGCACATCGGTATTAGCGCATCGACATTCGTTGAAGCATCAGGGCCGAGGACAGGAACAGCTGGGGCGGGCGGGCAACGTACCTTGTGGGTGAAGCGATCGGATAGTGGCAACGAGCTAAAGTCTTCCTCCTTGTCCGCCATGGTGTCGACGGAGCAATCAAAGTCGTTTTCAGTGGAGCTGGAGCCTTCGTGACAAAGATGCCGGCGTCTCTTCTGGAGTCTCACGAACCTGCCGACCTTGTCTATCAGCTTCTGCATGGACCGGAGGCGATCCTGCTCGTCCATGGCGCAGGGCGCACGCCGGGTCCCAAGATGAGGTCTTGACGGCGTCGGGCGTGCCCACGCTGCAGGCCAGGTCGAGCGCAAGGGGAGATGCTGTACATACCGGCTGGGGCCTCAACAGAGGAGCGAGCGGGAGGGCGCGGTCAGGCGAGCGTCGCGACGTGGGATGAGGAGCTGGCGAAACGACGGCCCGTGGACGCAGGATCGGCAAGAGTGGTCGTGTAGCTCTTGCTCTCCTCGTTTGTGCGTATTCTTCCCTGGACAGACGGCGAATGGAGTACCCTTACGGACAGCTCGAGGCAGGAATGCGCTGGTTGCGATGCGTCGTCGTTGGCGGGGAAGCTCGAGACAGGGGCGGCTGAGGCGCGGCAAGGTCAACACAGGCGCGCGGGTAATGGCGAGACGAACGGGTGCGTAGCCGCGGTGATGATGGTCACAGTAATAGCTGTCGCGCAAAGTAAAGGTACGAAGGTGCAACGATATCGGCAGAAACAAGACGCTGGCACGAGGACGGGTTGTTGTTGGGTCGAGAAAAGGACACAAACAGAGAGACCGTCACAGCAACAGACACTGCCCTGTGGATGGCCTACGGTGGAGGGGCCCGCGCTCTGGCAGAGGCAGAATGGGGGCGACATGAATGGAAGACCCCTGTTCGGCACCGCCCAGGCCCAGGGCAAACAAAAAGTCAACAAGCCACTGACACCTGACGGCGCCAATCATCAGAGCCCAACCGACCTGATCATGCGCTGCGCTGGGCACCTTGCCTAATGAGGGCATTCATCAGATGTCATCTCGGCAGCTCGAGTGCAAGGACCAAAGCGGCATTGTTGCTCTGGACGCAGCTTTGTTGAACTAATTCAAATCGTCATTTCTGGGCATGTATTGTAAATCACAAGTCACAGAACACGAAGCACTCGAGTGTCATTTGTTGCGCTTACATGGGATGTCAATGACAGCTCGGCTCTGTTGCTCCAGCTGGCTCCGTGAGCCACCCACTGTCAGCTCCTCCCATTGCTGCAGAAACGCCCACGCGTCAACAACCCACCGCCTCCATCACACCCATCACGACCGCACAGCTTCGCGACTTGGCAGGTCCGTGGATGCAACCAATCCTGCAGTACCAACGCCGCGAGTCCAATAAAAAACGCGGCGCGCCGTTTCCTTTGTTTTACTCCGATGTATACGGATATTCGGCGCGTCATCTCATCTTTGCGAGTTGGTCAGCTGTGAGCACATCTGCTCAGCCCGATGCTAATGCTTCGGAATAAGGAAAAAGAGTATTAGGTACGGCGCTTAATATGTAATTGCAGGAATCATCGCTTCTGTACGACCACCGGCCGAGCAGCACCATGGCCACGCGCACTCGCTCATGATCGCTGGCCGGAGGCTAATCACGATCAACAACTCATCTATCCTCGGCCTACACATAGATTTTCTAGAATACACGCTCAACTCTTACCCTCGTCAGTCCCATTGCCGGCAGAAGGACCCGTCTCATCACCAGCACACACCTCAGTCCCGTCACCAGCAGAAGGGTCCATCGCTCCCCCCTCCTTTGACGACTCCCCGGCTCCCTCTTCCTCTCCGCTGGCCGCCTCCTCCTCAAGTCTCTTCATCTCACGGTCCCAGTCCTCCTCCATCTCCCTCTTCCTCGCCTCGTCGATGCGAATGTCCAGCCAGGGGTGGTCCAGGAGCTCCTGGATGCTCGGCCGCTCCCGAGGCTCCAGCTTCATCAAAAAGGACAGCCAGGGCACAAACTTGCTCTTCTTCCACTCGTCCATGCCGTCAGTCCATCTGCCCGTGGCCAGGTCTGCGGGCTCCTCGTTGCTGTAGTTTCTCACCTGGCGGCTCTCGTCAAAGAACTTGTCGACGAGCTTTGGGTCCGACCTCTCCAACAGCGAGGCGGGAAAGCATCCCCCGCCAAGCAGCTGCTGCATCTGCATCAGCATGAATGGCTCTGAAAACTTGCGCTTGCCTGTCTCGTCCTTTTCAGAGACCTGGAACATGCGCTCGTCATTGAAGAGCTCGAGGATCACGACGCCGAGGCTCCACAGGTCCGCTGATTCGTCCCAATCCGCGCCGAGGAAGACCTCGGGGGCACGCATCGCGTCTGGCTGGATGAGGTAGCACAGGCGGTTTTCCTTCCACGACGACACGCCCCAATCGCCCAGGCATATATCGGCGAACATGGCTTCGTGAATATCGGTGGCGTAGTACCTCGTCATGGGCATGGATCGGATGATTCTGTACTCCTCTTCTCGGCCAACATACTCGACGAGGGGCTCAGACGCAGGAAGGTAGTCGTCTTCAATCGCCGACTGACCCAATACCATTGTCAGAAATATGTTGTCCGCTTTGAGATCTGCATACGATTAGTCTTGTTCATCTCTGCGACACTCCTATAATAGCCATTTACCGGTATGGATCACTCCGCTCTCATGGGCGTACGACACGGCCCAGAGCAACTGCCTTGCGAATTTCCTTGTGACGTGTTCTGGCAGCTTATAGTCGCAGAACCAGTTTGGGTACGAGGCAAGTGTCTCGCCCATCGGCTCGAATATCAAGCAGACGTGCGTCCCGTTTGGCCCGTCATGCTCAAAGTCATCGAGCAGATGGTTGATGAATTCGTACCCCTTGTGTTTGGGATTAGTTGTTCGGAGATGCTTGAGAATTTCCCTCTCAAGGATGTGCTCCTGGCCGCCGTACGAGTCGGCACAAAGGACTTTCATGGCAAGATACTTTTTCTTGGCAGTTTCCTTCTTCGCGGCAAGATCCTGCACAAGCCATATGGTAGAGTACTCGCCCCAGCCAAGTTTCTGAAGTACTTTGTAGCAAGAGTTGTAGACTTCTCCAATACGAACTGGATGGAAGCCTTCGGGCACGTATCGGTCGATGCTCTCTTCGTCGAGATGCCAGTCATATTCATCGGGGTCCCCAGCACCTTGCTCCACAGCTTCCTCCTCGCCTGCCTGCTTCGCAACGTTAGCTATGGGTTCGTATTTGCTATGTCTACCTTTGTCATAACCTACCTCCTGGTCGCTCTTAGCTGCGACTTCATCGAGAGTCGCTTCCCCAGACCCGGGTGAGATCCCTTTGGCATCCTCAGCAGCGAGGACCTCACTTTCCCGTATCTGGCCGCCGGTGTCGGACACTGGGCGTCCCTCGCCATCGGTGCTGGCATCGCTGATCACGGCATTGGGAGCAGGGAGGTTTAGTTTCTGAGTACTCTGCTCTGCCACGATGACCTTTGGCTGGATAAACCTCTGCCAGAGCAGCTTGAACTGGTCGAACAAAACGCACATGTTGCGCAGCACGAGTAGGGACTCAAGGATTATTCCAATCCGATGGGGATATATTTGTGTCGTGGATTTTGCAAACCGCAAGTTCGCAACCTGGGCGATGCTCATTTTCAGTGATTTCGAGCGGAGTGTCCATGAGGGAAGCCGTCGTTGTAAGAGACGTATTTTTAGTCCATCTTCTGTCCTGCTTCTTTGTGAGGTTTCACTCTAACATAGGCGGGTGTTGCAAACAAAAAAACCGGGACAAAGGGAGTCATGCACCGTGCTTTGATAACCATGGACCCGAGCACAGTGATCGAACAGACCAAGAAGGAGTTTCGAACACAACTTTCAACTCCAAGCTAGACTCGTCTACACAAAGCCAAGAATTTATATCAGTTCTAAGCCAAATATTCATAACCGAGAAGATCATTGATGTTGATAGAGACAAAGTCCTCAGACATCGAGACGAGGCATATGGAGCGGAAGTGGTGACTTTAAGGCGGATTCTAAAACTGAAGCTGAAAGAAGATTCATTCTGCTATACGATCCAAAGATCTCAAGGGGGAAACTATATATCATGAGCGAATGCTGCATCTTCTCATCTAGTTCATGAAGCAGGATCACAACTGATCACACCAGACTCCACACTCCGCGCTTCACAACGACGCAGACTTCACAACGACCCAGTCAAGGGAGCCAAGTTCAGCACCATAAGTGGCAAGCTGTAGCAACAATGGGGAATACTGTGACGTTCGCGGAGCTTCCTGAGAAGGACAACGATCTCACCATAGAGTATTCAAACGAGACCGAGAAATCCTCGGAGATTGAGAAGCGCTGCCGAGAGTACGCTAAAGATCATTTTTCTTGCTTCAAGCTATCTAAGGCATTGATCAAATGCGTGCCCATGAAACAGTTGAGTCTGCGAGTTCCGGTATATCTCAGCAGTCCAGAATTGTTGACAAGTCCAACAGCGGAGGCAAGGCATGGCATACAGGTGGCACGGATGCAAACGCCCCTGAACACATATCGGTGATGTTTTACGAGATTGATCGTAAATCAAACAAGGAAAAATTGCTTAAAGTCTGCCACGTCGGTCGGTACGTGGATCCAAACAGTAGGTCTGCCAGAGGACTGTACGTCTTCTCGGACGCTGCCAAGGAGCGAGGGGCGGGCCCGGAGACCAGAAACTGGAGGCTCCGTACCGCTCAACTTGGCGATGAGGCTGGGAAAACAGCACCAAAGTCTCGTCGAGGCTCGTATGGCTTTCATGCTTCTCGAAGCCGGCCAGGGTCGGGACCAGAGTCTAGTCAATGGAGGATCAAGCGTGGCTAGCCAGACACTTCGGGAGTCTGGCAACTTCGAGCGAGGCATCCGATTCATTCCACATGCCAGACGCTCGAATGAGCTCGTACCACTTCAAGTTCAAGTAGTTGCGGGCAATACAGACGATGCCTTGTCTGCCAAAGCACCGCTCGCCGCTAACAATCGGCCAGGGGGATGTGGCAGAAGACAGCATCGGCACACTTGGCGTTCAAGGAGTTCGGGATCTTTGTCGTATCAAAACAAATATTGATTCCTCTATGTTTTGCAAACACATATTTTATAGCATTTTACTGGCTAGCGCAGGACAGGTGGTTGAGATATAGAGATGCTTTCTTTGTTAAGTTGGGGTGTCTTCATGCACCGTGTGCACTGTGGACTTTTTCACTGTGGGCTTTCCCAGGAAGGTCACGTGAGGATAAGATAACAAGACAAATGACTGGCTGCTGCCTGTGCAGGCGACTGTTAAACGCGCCTCGCGCAACGGATGCATTTCCAGCACTTTGCCACAATCGCTAATGATGAGGAGTTTCGAATACCCCCTGTAAGGTCCTTGCGAGCTGCAGGCAGTCCGTTGCCATGGAAAACTCGGCGCGTTTTGTGTTCGATCCCTCCAGGCTCACCAAAGCTTCCGCGGCGGAGCTCTCTTCCTCGGCCTCGGAAGACGAAGACGAGTACGTCGTGCCAGGAGTCGATGCCGGAGACAACGACTTTGGCGATTTTAACCCCCGAAAGCGACGTCGAGTCGGGCAAAACAACAAAGAGAAGGCGGCGCTGGGCGTCTTTGGCTCCGACAGCGAGGACGAGCGGCGCGGTCAACGATGGAAGCGAAAGACGCTGAGAAGCAAGGGGATGAGCTTCGTCTCCATGACCGCAAAAGACGAGGATGCGGATGAGGACAAGGACTCCGAGGATGCCAGGCCTGCTCTTGGTAACGGGAATACCGACCAAGACGACGATGATGACGAAGACGACGAGGAGGAGGAAGAAGGTGGCGTTGGCCTCGGATTCGGAAACGCAGCGCGAGGATTGGGCTTCGCAAAGGAGGAAAATGACCCAGACCAAAGCGCGTCGACCCCCAAGCTGCCTCGCGCCGCGTTCAAGACCAAGTTCAACGGGAACAGTGTCCTCGGAAGCGGATTCGTTCCTTCGTCCGCAAACGCGCCGATGCTGAAAGAGCCCGAGACGGGCAACTCGCCACCACGCAACAAGGCCCAGCCAAGCGCTTTTGGAGCCAAGGGCAAAATCAACGCCAAGTCCTTCGGTGCCCGAATGATGGCCAAGATGGGCTATGTAGAGGGTAAGGGCTTAGGCAAAGAGGGACAAGGACGAAACGTCATCATCGAGGCAAACTTGCGACCTCAAGGCATAGGCTTGGGCGCCGTGAAGGAAAAGTCGGAGCAGGAACGCCTGGAAGAAAAGCGACAAGCTCGACTACGCGGCGAAGATGTCGTCGACTCGGATGAAGAGAAGAAGAAGCGAAGGAAGGCCAAGAACAAGGCTCTAGGAACCGCCGGCAATAGCGCTGCTAGCACTCCTCGGAGGCAGAAGACGAGGTATTTGACGGCGGAGGAGCTCAAAGCCTCGGCACCGGGTCTGCATATTCCGGAAGCCTTCACGCCGATTCTGGATATGACCGGCCCAGAGGGTAGGATGCTTACCTCGACGAGCGGCGTCATGACACCAACGTCCGGCGTGCCCGAGTCGACCGAGGTTGTCGAGGCTAGGAAGCTGGTAAAGCGGGCACAGGCAGACTTGCTGGCTTTCTCTGAGGAATGGAGGAGCTTGGAGGAGCGCAAGACGTGGTTGAACCTCGAACTGAAAGAGAGAGAGCAGGAGGTTGAAGACGTCCGGTCCGACTTTCAGCGGCTTCAGACCTTCTCGGCTCTCGTCACGGAGCAGCTGATGCCAGGGTCGGATTGGGTTCAGGTCATCAACTGCCTTCAAAAGGCAGTTGATCTGGGCTCCATCAATGCTGAGACGGCGGATATTGCCGTTGCGGCCATTCACCCGTTCCTGAGAGGTTCGGACTGGGATCCCTTGACAGAGCCGGCTCGCTTCGCATCAGACCTGCAGCGGATGTCCGGCTTGCTGATGAAGTCGGGCTTGGGCAACGACGGCCGATCCGTTGATAAATGGGACTCGACGGCGGCGCAAACCGATGGGGTCTACCGACGGCATCACAAAGCGACTACCCCCTACGAGAGCATGATGTACAAGAACTGGCTACCCCAGGTGTTGGCTGCGGTCCGAGAATGGGATCCCCTCACACCAGCACCAATGCTCAGCGTCATCGAGAACTGGAACGACCTCCTACCTCCGTTTGTGCGAGCCCAGGTCATGGACAACATTGCCCGCAAGCTCGAGACGGCAGTGTCAGACTGGAACCCGAGGAAGAAGCGCCAGAGCCATCATCTGCCACACACTTGGCTGTTCCCCTGGCTACAATACCTGCCTCCGTACCACCTCGACCCGAGAGGCACGGGCCTAGTGGCGGACGTGAAGAGGAAGTTTAGGCAGCTGATTGACGTCTGGGAGTTTGAGCGAGGCATCGTCCCAGGGCTGCGGCAGTGGCAGGACGTTCTGGGCGACACATGGCGTCCCCTGATCATGTCCCACGTCCTGCCGTCCATGGGCAAATACCTACGCACCAACTTCCGCGTGGACCCAGCCAACCAGGAGCTATATCTGCCGGTCCTGACGGGTGTGCTGAAGTGGCATCACATGCTTGGCGGCGCGATCATGACGGAGGTGCTCGTGCAGGACATGTTCCCCATGTGGTACACCAAGCTGCAGGAGTGGCTGGCGCTGGAGGAAGCGGACCTCGGCGAGGTGGCCGAGTGGTATGCCTGGTGGAGGGGTGCGTTGCTGAAGGATCTGGGGGAGATGAAGGGCGTGGGCGCCGAGCTGGACAAGGCAATGCAGATGATGAACCTGGTGTGATGCGACTGCCATCACTATGTATTCTTAACTCTGCGTACTTCGTATTCCGCAGTCAATACAACCACCTGCATAATCCATGCATAATCCAACCAAGGTACTTCGTACGCATGAGCAAGTGAGATGTCCGCTAATACTACCTACCTATGCGCTTGGTCGCGCTCAGATGCCAGATAATTGCCTCGGCTGGCCCTTGCGAGTGGTGAAGGGTAGGTGGAACGTGAGACATTGTCACGCGCACTGGCTCGCATCCGTGTGGTCGCGGCGTCGGCAGTCGGAGCTGGTGGAGGGGCGGGATGCGGGAGCAGAAACGTGGCAGCCCGGGATTGCAGCCAGTGACTTGTCTTGGGCACGCAATGGGCGGCCTGCCGTGGTGCCGCGGTGCCCTGGTGGTGACGAGGTGAGTGAATGAATTGGAATGCGCCTTTATCGCGGTCGGCCGTCGACGCTCTAGCACAGGCAGGCGGTCACGTGTGTAGGTCGGCGGCTCGGTAGAAACAATGTTCTCATGGATGTTCGCGATTCAGATGGGAGACGGGAGAAACGCGGGTGAGAGATCCAGGGAGCCACCGGTGATGCCAACGTTGGGTGCGCTCCGACTGGCCATATTAACAGCCCGCCGAGCTCAGGCCAGAGAACGAGCCCCAGAGCACGTATCCTCATCTAGCACATCCGAGCGGGAGGGAGGGATCATCTGAACCCAGCCGCGATCTCGTGCCACCGTTCATGGTGCCCTGCAGACGCCTACCTATAGAGCTTCTATATTGCCTTGGCGAGCAAGTAAAGCAACATCATCGCGGCAACCTCTCCCGCGCTCTCTGCGTGGGTATGTGTGCTGCCCTGTCGTCGATTTGTATGCTGCAGTTTAGAACTAAACGTGTTTCGCTGCACGGCTCCTGTCTCGCCGAGATGTGGTACCTTGACTTGCTTTTCTTGACCTCACAACTCCTGTTCCATGTGACGGCCCTCATCTGTGCAAGGGCACGCCGGGTGTTTACTGTTTCCCATAGCCTTTCTCCATCTTCAACCTATATGATGCATCCTTCTCATCGTTGATTCCCGGCCCGTCCCGACGTCTGCCTATCATATCGCGGCCAACGAACCCTCCCTGGGACTCTTGGCCAGGCCCAGCTACTAGGTAATCCACACAAACACACGGCAGCGCTGCCAAAAGCCGAGATCACGCCCTGAAGCCCACGTTGGGTGCGCTCTTTTCTTAATTTATTAGGCACGTCCCGGTCCCCGTTCTCATCACCTCAACCGTCACTTCCCCGAGGCTGGTGCCCAATAGTTACATAGATAGGTACGGAGACGCTCCACGCCAACTCCACGCCTGGACACGCGCCCACATACGGACGCAAAACCTCGCCGTCGGAGCTCCTCTGCCAGACGCTGCTCCATCCAGCGCCTTCACGATTGTCGAGTCAAGGAACGGTTTCCGTAAGTAAAGACATCTTGCCGTCTGGCCGCGTGTGCCTGCTCTGCTGCGCCGTGGCGCTCCCGCTCTGATTTGTTGGCACCCAACCCGACGCTGAGACAGGCCCTGAAAGCGGAGCTGACATCACTAGCCGCAGCGCTCCTCCAGCGACGGAATAGGCTTCGTTGCGCTGGAACCTTTGGCGGACTGCTCCAGCTCCGTGGCTGCTTGCTGACTGACCAAACCCGGCTGACTCCCCCGGGCCGTCCTCCAAGCCCGAGGCGTGGCCCAATCCCTCCACCCTCTGGGCTAGAACCAGACGACATCTCGACCCTTGACCCTCGCGCCTCGTCAGCGACGACACGCCCTCTGCGCATCCGACACCGCCATCGCCATCTGCGGCATGCGATAGACGAGCGACTGGTCCCCCCTTTTGCACCCCGACCGACTGCCTCCTCGTGTCGCACCGGAGCGCACCTTTTTGTCACTCCAGTGCGTGGGGATTCTCGTCTTTTGTGCGACAACCAACCCCAATTTCCGATTCGCCGCTTCCGCCGAATGCCCGACCGTCGTCGCAGCCTCGATCCATCACCACAGCCCAGCTGTACACGATCCGGCTCGCCGAGCCCGTCGCGACACCTTCGTTCTCCCAGTCTCGACCCGCCGGTGCCGCCCGTCGCCCGGCGCCTTGACATAGGCCCTTCACCATGTTTTGGAGGTTTGGCGGCTATGCCAACATCTCCACCATCGACACCATCCTTGACAAGCCCGACTTCACCCTCGAGGAGCTGCTCGACGAGAGCGATCTGATCCAGGAGCTTAAGCAGCACAACACGAAGCTCATCGAGTACCTCCGCGAGGACAAGGTCCTCGAGAAGTTGCTCGAGTATGTCGTCGCCCCCAAGCTCGAGGTCGTCGAGGCCCCCGACGAGCCCGCCGACGACGAGGCCAAGGGCAAGAGCCGCTTGCTGCCCTTTTCGCGGCCCCGCGCCTCGTCGCGGGCGACGGACGCCACCGACACCGATGAGGACGAGCAGGAGAAGCGGCGCAACCGCTATGCCCTCGTCGCCTGCGAGGTCCTGAGCTCCGACACGTGGTCCATCTACGAGGCCCTCACCGAGAACCGCGAGCTTGTCCGCAGCTTCTGGGCCTTTCTCTCGCGGCCCGCGCCTCTCGACCCCCTCCAGGCGAGCTACTTTACAAAGGTCAACGAGTCGCTCTTCGAGAAGAAGACGGAGGAGATGATGGAGCTGCTTCGCAGCCTGCCCAATGTCGTCTCCGACTTGCTCAAGCACGTGGAATGCCCCATGGTCATGGACCTGCTACTCAAGGTCATTGCTTTGGACCGCACCGAAGGCGGGCAAGGCATCGTCGAAGTTTGTGTCCCTCTTCACCCAGCTCCCCGCGTAACTCCCTAACAAGCGTCTTTCACCCCAGTGGCTCTATTCAAAGGACATCATCCCCACGCTCCTGTCGTGCCTCGATCCCAAACACAGTTGGGTCGTGCAGACCGCTGCCGGCGACTTCATCAAGGCCATCATCACCATCTCTGCCAACGCCTCCCAGAACGAGCAGCAGTGCATTGGCCCCAACGAACTCACCCGGCAGCTCGTGTCCAAGCCCTGCGTCGAGCAGCTCATCAGCTACATGCTCGGCGGCGGAAACCCGCTGACTGTCGGCGTCGGAATTGTCATTGAGGTCATCAGGAAGAACAACTCCGACTACGACCCCGATGTGGGCACCGAGTCCAACACGATTCCGTCCAGTCGCGACCCGATTTATCTAGGTACCCTGCTGCGGCGGTTCGCAGACAACGTGCCCAACTTCATGAGCCTTATCATGGACGGCCCATCGCGGAAGCAGGGCCTTGCCTCGACATTTGGCGAGAAGCTCGAGCCGCTCGGCTTCGACCGATTCAAGACCTGCGAGTTGATGGCGGAGCTCTTGCACTGCAGCAACATGGGGCTGCTCAACGAAGTCGGATCGGAGCAGTTGATTTCGGCGCGGGACACCGAGCGCACTCGTCTACGGACAGAGGGCAAGCTTGGACCTCAACGGGACGAAGACCATTCTGCGGACGACCCGACGACGCGAGCGCCTCACGCGCCACCCGAGGAGAGCCGGCGTCTCGAGGTTACAAATGCGGACGAAGATGGCTTCGAAGAGGTGGAGCCGAGCAAGGAAATGAGCGAAGACACCTCGCACGAGTTCGTCAAGGCCGAGGACGACATTGCCGCGCCGCCTCCCGTTTCGTTCCTGGAAAAGGACGAGGACGACTTTGTCGACGAGCCCCTCAGCTCCCCTCGGTTATCTGTTGGAGCCGACAAGATCAACGAGCAGCAATTCGAGGACCCAGACCTTGTGGTGGCCCCGTTGTCGCCTTCAAAAGCCAAGCCTGCTGATCTTGTTCAACCCAAGGCGCCAGACTCGCAGGATGCAGCCGCCAAGTCTGAGTCTGAAGCGCCGGAGAAGCCGACCATCAAGGAGACCGAATCTCAACCCAAGCCCGACGAGGCAACCGCAGTTGTTCCTGCCGCGGCTTCTGAGCCTGAGGTCAAAGTTGAGACGACTGGGCTGGCTCCCCGCGACGTAACAGCTTCGACACAACATCACGACCTGTCACCGCACCCCGAGGACACGCCTGCGCCCCTGTTTTCTATCCCAAGTGCTCCTCAGCCTGGCTCGGAGCAGCCTTCAGCTGGTAACACTGCTGACACGCCGTCCGAACCTCAAAACAGCGACGCTTCTGCGAACGAGACTGGCATCACACAAGAAGGGAGCATTCATGAGCAATCAGCCGCTGAGCTGCAAAAGGAGGAGACTGGCTCAATGGAGCCTGTGGTTGGCGACTACTTGAAAAAGCAATTTGTCGAGCATCGCGTAGTGCCTGCGATACTGGTATGATTCCGCTTATTGATAGGCACTGCTACCTGGTTCTTGATCTAACAATGACAGTCCTTTTTCTTCTCATACCCTTGGAACAACTTTCTGCACAATGTGGTCTACGACATCGTGCAGCAGGTGTTTAACGGACCAATGGACCGAGGGTATAACCCAACCCTGGCAGTGTCCCTATTCGAGGCAGCGGACGTGACCACCGCCATCATCAACGGCCAGCAAGCCAGCGACGTTTCCCAAGCCAAGACCAAGACGCGCATGGGATACATGGGCCACCTCACCCTCATCGCCGAAGAGGTCGTCAAGTTCACGGAGCGACACCCGCCCGAGCTGCTGTCCGAGATGGTGCTCGACAAGGTCATGAGCCAGGACTGGATCAACTACGTCGAGGGGGCTCTCGCCGAAACCCGCGAGAGAGACAACGCCATCCTAGGTGGTGTTCGGCCAGAAGTTGCGCTCGGACACCGGGGGAGCATCGGCGGCAATGGACTGGGTGGCGTGGGCATGTCCGGCCTCGGAGGAGCCTCGGGAAGCTCGTCCAATGCCCTGGCCGAGGCGGGCCTGAATGGGGGCATCGAGCTCAACGAGGGCGGAGGCAACGGCATCGGCCCCTTTGCCATCAGTGCCGGGACATTGATGTCGGGCTTTGGCAGCAGCAGCGATGAAGAGGACGAAGAGGGCGACGGTGACGAGGAAGACGTCAATTCCGAGGTGAGTGGCGATTCTTCTGACGAGCGGAGCATGGATTCTCTTGAAGCGACCGGCACGGCCGACTCGCCCGTGGATGTCATCATGAGGTCCCCCGAGCCCATCAGGGCAGACTCTCCAGACATCTCCACGGGCTTCGAGGCCGCCACCCTGAGCCTACCCGCGCAGTTGCGGGTTCTGGACGAGGAAGGCCTATTTGAGGAGGGAGGGTCGCTGCGAGCAATGCTCCCCTAGAACGGGACATTACGCGAGGGACTCAACCGCCGGGCAAGCGCCACCTTTCACCAGTTCATGAATGACGCACAAGGACACGAGGTCCCGTTTGATGACCTGGAGGAATTTGAGGACATTGATCTTGAAGACCTTGCAAGGCTGCTTGCGAAGGCGAATATCTGAGCTGATCACCCGCGGCGTTGTGGATCTGCCGCATTGCTTGTACCATGGTATATCAGAAGGCATGGGCGGGACAGGACTCTTATCTTGATGTACAATGGGGCACTAGGATGCATAATGAGGAAAGAAGAACGAAAGACCAAAGAGGAGAAAGAAATGGAATGTGGAGGCCGATATCACCTTGCCCGTCTGCAGCGACGATGTTTCGCGCACTGCCCGTCATCGTTTCCTTTCGTCTTGTTTCCCGGGATGGCGTTGGGGCGCAACACTGACATCAGCCTTGCTTTAGTTTCGAGCCTACACCGACTCGCTCAACAACCCGGGCAACTCGATGGCGCCGCCATCCATCCCCCCACCTCCGCCTCCTCCCCCTCCATTGAACATCCCGCCGTCGAGGGCTAGACTGCAGCTGGCAGCGAGGCTGGCGATGCATCAGAAGAACAACCTGGCGGCGCAGCCCTCCTCGGCCACGCTGCACCACGACGATGATGATGACGAGGACAACGCAGACCCTTTCAGAGACGGAGAGGACGACATTGACGATGACGACATGGAAGGAGATGCTCCCCACGAGCGTGTTCGGGGCTCGTGGTGGAGAGGGGTGGTCAGGAGCAGAGGCAAGACTGGTGGTGACGACTCGGACGACGGCGATGACGACGACGAGGAGTTTGGGGACTTTGCGATGGCAGAGGACGACAAGGGGGGGGACGGGGCGGATGGTCCAAACGTCTTGCTGCGGCCTCTCGCCGTGCACCCGGCAAAGGAGAGTAGCAGGGGTCTCAGCGGCCTGTGGCCGTTTGGCTCAAGGGGCGACAAGGACAAGGACAGGAACAAGCACGAGGGCGACAGGGAGGAGCTGAAGGACGAGGTTGTGGTGCCGGCCCTGAGCGAGAAGCGAGAGGATGACAAGCACGCCGTGGAGGTGAAGGAGGCGACGAGCAGGACGAGCATCGAGGAGCCAGACGAGGAGGAGGTTGTGGTGGGAGCGGAGGCCCTGGCTGGTGGTGCGTCTCGATAGATGCCGAGAGAGTGGAGACGTGTTAGAGGGTGCTTGCGGCTCACGAGGTCCATTCGTCGCTCGCGTCAGCAGGGCAGGGCGATGTGTACTTCTATAGGATGTTTTTTTTCTGACTAGGCGGTGTGTTTTGTAAATTACAATCTACGGGAAACGAGAGATGTGTTTTGGACGATTGCGGTCGTTTGGCTCTGCTGTTGGCTGATGAGCGAGAGTCTTGTTCTCCCTTGCTTGTCAGTTCTACGTGCGAGTGTTATACGCGGGAGGTTTAACCGGCTTTGCCTCTGAGTCAGTATCATACCGGCATTCTCGAATATTGTCTGTGCAGCGCAAGGTCTAAGACTGAAATGCCTCGGAAGAGTTGATCCAGTCTACAATGGCTTCGCGAAGGGTAATCTACGTCAAGCACTGAGCCTACGGGACCACGGTGGCGGCCCAGACTCCATCGTGCTACGAAGTACGCGGGTCTTGACTTGCGCCAGGGCCCGCGCGGACCAGTAGTCGCCTCTTCCGGTTGTCGCCTTGTTGGACAGTCTGCTGAGCCTATTGCAAGACGGAGGGAGCCCTCGTGTTTTATGTAAAGGCTAAGTCAGTTGGTTGGCAGAAGCGTGGAAGCCTGGGAGAAGTGACGTGCTACGGAAGCAACTCGGGCCATCCGTTTGCGGTATTAATACGGGTTGAGGATGTTGGTGGGCGTTGGCTCTTCATGTTGCGAGCCGCTTGGGGCCGAAATGGTACTTGGGGTCAGAATGCTGCTTGGGGTCGAAACGGACCAACTTCCCTCATATGGATGAAGAGGATTCACGGTGCTTGGAACAGAGCCGAGAATCGACGGATGGCTTATTCCCCCCTACCTTACGTATGTATGTAGGCCTAGCTGTTGGTGGTGGCGCTTATCGACTCAACCCCCAAGCGACCAAGTTACTGACTAGTACTACTTCGCGATCCGTCAACCCACTAAACGTCCCACCTTCACCACCCCAGTGACCAACACAGGCCAGCAGCACAGCATCGCAGCGCCGGGATGGAGCGCTGCAAAACATCAAACATCCATGCGACGACGAAGCAAGGGCCATCGCCGTCCCATAATTCGCGCTTGCGGAAGTTCCGGTGCCTGTCCCGACTGCGGCCGCGTCCTGTCGTCCTTTCATCGGCGGAAGAGGGCCAACAATCGGGAGGACAATGCCCAGCGTGCGCCGCGGACTCGTAGTCAGACAGGGTAGAAAGCCCCGGCGGCTGTTATCCTCATGGATGGATCGGCGCTCCTCGTGGTGGCGATGGTGCGCGTGTGGCTTCTCTGCGCGTCGAGGTGCGAGGCTGACTGGGCGGCAGCGGTGACATCGTGACGGCCTCGAGGCAGCCCTGGGCCCCTGGCGAGGTCTACGGCGCCAATGGACTAATCTGCGAAGCGCTGGACCCCGAGCCTGCGGCTGGGTCCCGGATGCGCACCGATCGGATTCGCTTTCAGGGTCTCGGAGTAAGCACAGAAATAGAACAGTCAGCGTGCTAAGTCTCAGCAACAAACAAGCAAGCAAGCGGCAACATCAATAAGTCGAATACAGGAGACGGACGCCCGTCGAAAAGAACACTGAGCCTACTCGAAGCCGTTGCGAGGCGGCAGTTTCAGACAACAAACGTGCCTGAAGAGACGTGAATGGACAGCTGCTATTGTCCCGTCCACGCGCTCCGTCAGCAGAGACCTCCTGCGTCCTGAGCTGATATCTGAAGCCCCCAATGACACCTGCCAGGATCTCCTGCCAGGAAGCGGCTGAGGAGTCGAGGGCCCTCGCACCTCCCGCCGACTCGACGTCATGCCGTTCTAGGCCGGGTCTTCTCTTGCACACCACCACGGCCACACTTGGGCTGGGGTCATTCTGCCTTTTGATGCGCAGCTCAGTCTCTGGGGTTGAGTTTGGTAGGATGCTGCGCCTTACGTAAATGCGCTGCGTGCGCTGCTGGGCTGCCGAGCGAGAGGATGTCGCTATCAACGCGTGTCCTGGACCCTGGGCAGAATCGGGAAAAGGGTCCGGGATATATCACGTCTGTTGCCAACAGGTGTGGTGCACGTTCCCGCGTCTCCATCTGGCGATGACCTTGAACAGTTGGTGGCATTTGTATAAGACGAAATAGCCCCTGCGCAGACAGCAACCCCCACCACTCGACGTCTAACAAACTTGGCCCTCCCTACATGCGCCCGTATCCGAGCAGGACGTCTTCGGGCTTTCAAGTCTGCTTGCAGCGTTTACCATGGAGCAAGAACGAGAGCAGCCCGTTGGGCTTGGGGTGGTGCAAGACGGCGGCAGCACATCTGGTGCTGAGAGTCCCGCGAGCAGGAAATTGGACATATCGCGCATTCGCCGCGTGCTGAGGGGACGAAGCCAACATTCCGACTTGTTTGCGGACCTGAGCAATCACAGTGAGCTCGACGAGTTTTTGAAACGAAAGTCTGAGCTCGTCAGGATGGGCGGCAGGCCTGGGTCGCCGCCGCCGATGGAACGAACCGGGACGTGGCTCGACTGTGACACTTACTCGACAGCAACGCCGGTTTCGACGCCGGACCGGAGGCCCTCTGAAGCTTCAAACTCGGACGTGAAGATTTTGGGGGGGCCGGGGTCGCCGAGCAGCAGCGGCGACGACATATTCACCGCCATCGACGCCGAGGCTGCGGCGTTCCTCGAGAGCGACAGCTCCAACCCACCTTCAAGACCAAGCAGCGGCGCAAACGTCGACACAAAGGACAGCGTCAGGCGTCTCGAGAACTTGCTGCTGTCGACGTCAAAAATCGGCAAGATTTGCCTCGTCGCGCCGCGGGCGGGCCCCTTTGAGGGCCAGTTTATCGCTCTGATCACCACCGCCGCCGTGTACACGCCCGAAGACAACGAGATATCCCTGATCCCGGCGCCTGAGCACGACGCCGGCCGGCGCCAGATACACGGGCTGCGGACGGCGGTGCTGGAATGGGGGGGCGACTCGCCGCGGCCCGATGTGTGGATTATCCTGCGGTCCATGGCGGTGAACGGCCGCGGTGAGCCGGACGCCAGGCGCCTGCAGACGTGGGTGCAGAACATTACCGAGGAGATTGAGGAGCAGATTATGGGCATGCAGGTGTTCAAGGCCCGGCGGAGTGCGAGACGATCGAGCGGGCAGCCGCTTCGCCCCGTGCGGCCCCAGTCTCTGTATCGCGAAGACAACGAGGCGATACCCCAGCCCGCGGAGAGCCCCCAGCTCGCGGAGAGTCCACCGGAGGATGTGCCGCCGAGGGAGTCCGACTTTTTTCCCCTGTCGGTGATGCAGCAGCTCTTCTTCCGCACGACGATACCCCGGAGCATCGAGTCGGCGGCCGTGTCCGGGCCCGGGTTCCGCTTCAGCCAGAGCATACTGCTGCAGGTCAAGGGCGGCGCGGAGCTGGCCGATGTCGAGGCGGCCATTAGCGTCTTGACGTCTCGCCACTCGATGCTGCGGGCGCGGTTCCGGCTGACGGGCTCGGGCTGGGCGCAGGTCATCGCCCCGGCGTCGACGAGCTCTTACTGGTTCGAGCACAAGTATACCGAAGACGATCGCGACATCCTGGCGGTCGTCGAGCAGGCCCAGGGCTCGCTCAACGTCTTCAACGGCCCCGTGTTTGCGGCCCAGCACATCCGGACGCCGGACAACAGGCAGCTGCTGTACTTGGTCGCGCACCACCTCGTCGTGGACTTGGTCTCGTGGCGCATCCTGCTGCACGACCTGGACGAGCTGCTGCGGGAGGGCACGCTCGCCTCGGAGGCGTCGATGCCGTTTACCTACTGGACCGACTACCAGAGCTTCGAGAACAACCAGCGGCTCGTCGAGCCCATCCTGCCGTTTGAGGTCGGGACGGCCAACCTTGAGTACTGGGGCCTGGAGCAGAGCGCCAACTGCTACGGAGATACCCAGCAGCTGAGCTTCTCCTTGACGGCGGACGCGGCGGCAGCCCTCCGGAAGACGTGCAACCAGGTATTCCGCACAGAGTCGTCGGACATATTCATGGCGGCCCTCCTGCACTCGTTCCACCAGACGTTCCCAGATCGCGGCATGCCGACCGTCTGGAAGCAGGAGCACGGCCGCGAGGCCAACAACCAAGACTTTAACATTGACGAGACGGTCGGCTGGTTCACCACGCTCTGTCCGCTCACCGTGCCTGCAGGCACCGCGACCGACGTCGTGCAGCTCATCAAGCTGATCAAGGACACGCGCAAGGCCATTCCCCGAAACGGCACCCCCTTTTTCACGTCGAAATTCTCCAAGTCGCAGGCGCCGTCCACGCCCATCCCCGTCGAGGTCATGTTCAACTGCGTCGAGACGCTCCACCAGCTCGAACGCAAGAATGGCGTCCTTGAGCCCGTTGCCGCGCCGGACCGGGGCATCAGCTCGCTGATGTCGGACGTGGGGCCCGAGGTCGGCCGCATCGCGCTCTTTGAGGTCTCCGTCGTCGCGGACGAGCTCGGCGCGCGGGTCGAGTTCCTGTACAACGCCGGCGCGGCGCACCAGAGCCACATCGCCTCGTGGATGGGCAGCTTCGAGCACTCGGTGCTGGAGGCCGTCGGGCGCCTCAGGGGCATGGACCACGGGCTGACGCTGGCGGACGCGCCGCTGCTGGAGGCTTCGTACGACGGCATGTCCAAGCTGGCGCTCAGTCGGCTGGCCGCCGTGGGGCTCGACGGCGTCACCAACGTCGAGACCATGTGCCCCGTTGGGCCCGTCCAGGAGGACATGCTCGTTGCGCAGGGGCAGGACCCCGACGCCTTCCACGTCAGCAGCACCTACGAGCTCGTCACGCCCGACGAACGACCCGCCGACCAGGGCAGGCTGTGCGAGGCGTGGGAGACGCTGGTCGGGCTGCACGCCTCGCTGCGGAGCATCTTCATCGACAGCGTCTCCGACAAGGGGCTTTTTGACCAGGTTGTCCTGCGGAAGACGTCGCCGGCGATGCTGTTTGTTGATTCTGCCGATCCAATCAATACGCTGGCGTCGGTCCCTGCAATGCAGGTTGTGTCGTCGCAGCCGCGGCACAGGCTGTCTGTGTGCAGGTCATCAACAAGGACGTATCTGAGGTTCGACGCCAGTCAAGCCCTTTGCGATGTAAGTGGATTTCCTCTATAGGTTTCTACGAGTTGCTAACGAGATGCTAGCCGACGAGTATTCACAACCTGGTGTCTCAGCTGCGACGTGTATACGCGGGCAAGGAAGTGCACGTCGGCGACCCCCCTTCCCCCCAGCACATCTCGTCCTTGGATTCGTCTCACAGCCTCGAAAAGTGGCGGGCCAACCTCGCGGGCGCGGAGCCGTGCCTCTTCCCGCGTCTTACGCTCCAGGACGCAGGGCGGATGCAGACACGGGGCTTCGATCTCGACGTCAACCTCGTGCAGTTGTCTCAGGTCTGCATGGACAACGGCCTGGAGCCGTCGACGGTCGTTCAGCTCGCCTGGGCGCTTGTCCTGCGCGCCTTTGTCGCCGAGGAACGCGTCGCCTTTGGGTACCAGTTCTGCGGACGCGCGCAGACGTTGGTGCCGGACATGTCGCAGGCCGTGGGCAGCTTCGCGGCTGTTTTGCCGTGTCTGGTGGACTTTTCACATCTAGAGACGTTTCTTGACGCCCTGCAAAATCTAGAGAAACTATCGCGGGATGCCAGGAATAGCGAGATTCCCGCGGTGTCTGAGATCGAGCACGCGCTTGGGGTTAGCGGCGAGTCTCTGTTCAACAGCTGCGTCTCCTTCCAGGACATGACGAGCATGTTTGGCAAGGGGTTTGAATCCGACACGGAGACATGGGAGCCGGCAGTTGTTGCTTCTTCTCTTGACGCAAACTGCGAGTTGTCCATCAGCGTCAGCCTCCTCGATGACTGCCTTCACAGCGACATTACCTCCCAGTTCCTCGCCCCTGACCAGGCCTACAACGTCATCAACTCGTTTGAGCGCGCTGTACAAATAATCCTCGATGCGCCGATGCAGCGCGTCTCCGACGTCGACTTGTTCACCGATCGCGACTATACGCAGGCCATGGCGCCGGACTGGGATCCTACCCAGACGGACGCCAAGGTGTCGGCCTGCATCCACGAGTTGATCATCCATCAAGCTAGACGGCGCCCGTTTGCCACGGCGGTCTCGTCTTGGGACGGTGACCTCTCCTACCAGCAGGTCGAGGCCGTTGTGACCAAGCTGGCGACGTATCTGGTCAACCTCGGCGTCGGCCCCGGTGCGCTCGTGCCCGTGGTGCTGGAAAAATGCCGCTGGTCACCCATCATAATGCTCGCCGTGCTCCAGGCCGGCGGGTGCTTTGTCGCTCTCGACAGCCAGGACATGGCCCTTGTGGACGCGACCATCAGGCAGCTCGACCCTCGGATGGTCCTCGTGACCGACTCGGCGTGGAAGCACGTCAGCCCCATCATCAGGAACTGCATCCTCGTCAACCAGACGTTCCTCAACGCGCTGCCGCCCCAGGTCACGCTCATGGTGGACAAGCCGGTCCCGGAGCAGGCCGCCTGCGCGTTCCTGTCGCCTGGGCACAGCAGGCCAAGGGGCATGTTCTTCACCCACCAGTCGCTGTGCTCCATCCTGTCGGTCCAGGGCCCGGCGCTGAAAATCAGCGAGAGGAGCAGGGTCCTGCAGCTGTCGGCGTTCAACGTGGACATTGCGCTGGTGGAGGTACTGGGCACCCTGCTCCATGGCGGGTGTGTCTGCATCCCGTCTGCGCTCGAGAGGACCAATGACCTCCAGGGCGTCATTGCGCGCATGGATGTTACCTGGTCGTACATGACGTCTGTGCTCGCGCGCAAGATTGACCCGTCGTTGGTACCGGACCTGAAGACGGTCTGCTTCAGGACCAGGAGCCTGGACGAGGAGACGTATACCCCCTGGCTGCACAACAGGGATGTTTTGCTCGCATACGGAGCCCCTGACGTCTGCCCGCTGGCCATTTCGGTCCTCAAGATCTCAGGGCCGCGCGAGACGAGTGTCATTGCTCCGCCTCTGGTGGGCAGGTTCTTGATCCTGAACCCCGATGATCCGAAGAAGATGGTGCCCGTCGGCGCCGTGGGTGAGCTCGCGATTGACAGCCCCCTAGTCACGCCTCACAAGTTTGTTCCCGGTCAGCCTCTGGTGGATCCTGCGAGCCTCTGCGAGCCACAGAGCAAGCAAAAGTGGCGATACTTGAGGACCGGCCACCAAGCACGGTACCTCGACTGCGGCCATGTCCAATTCCTTGCCAGCATGAGGAACGAAGCCTCGGGCAGCGGCTCTCCCGCTGTCCTCGCCAACATTGAGCGGCAGATCCGCCTGTGCCTGGCCCGCTGCGTGGATGTCGCCGTGCAGCCCATCACGACAAGCGACTCGATACATCTCCTGGCCGCGTTCCTCGACTTTGGAGACGACCCGAGCCGCGGGTCCTACGACCTAAACTGCCTCGGCGCGGAGCTGAAGCTGAAGCTCTTCGCCACCAGAAAGGCTGTTGAGAGCTCGCTGGGCAAGCTCAACAAGGACGGCAAGAGGCTGCCGTGGCAATGCATCCCGGCCGTCTTCGTCCCGGTCAGGGGCTTCCCGCTGTCCACGTCGCTCAAGGTAAACAGACGGAGGCTGCAGAAAATGGCGGCTTCGCTGTCCCGTTCTCAGCTGTCCGTACTCGCGGACGGGCAGTATGCCGGGGGGCAGCCGACCGCGTTGGAAGAGAAGCCGCTTCCGCTCACAAAGAGCGAGAAGTCGATGCGTCTCGTGTGGGCAGCTGTCCTGGGAGCTATTGCGGCCGAGATCAGCCCCTCGGACAGCTTCCTCGACGCCGGCGGCGACAAGTTGCTCGCGGCCAGACTGGTCGTCTCGTGTCGCCGGAGCGGCTTCGACGTCTCGATCCAGGACGTGCTCAGAGGAGCAACTCTGACCGACATCTGCCGCTCCGTGTCCGCCGCCGAAGAAGTCAGGGACAGGTCACGGGGCCACAAACACCAACCCCAGCAGTCGTCGGCCAACACCAAAAAGAGCCTGGGCCCTCACCACGGACTCATCAAGCTCGTGCTAGCACCGCAGATCGACGTGGCCTGGCACAACGTCATGGACGCGGCGGAGGCGTCATCGCAGCAGGTCCAAAGCCTCGAGTCGAGCCTGTACAGCCCCAGGGGCGACGTCAACTGCCTGGTGCTCGACTTCAACGGCCCCGTCCGGCTGCAGAGGCTGGAGTCGGCCTGCGCGGTTCTCACCGAGATACACCCCATCCTCCGCACGGCGTTTGCCGTCCACAAGTGCCGCGTGTACCAGGTGTCCATCGAGTCTTTCAAGGCCGAGTTCGAGCACCAGTTCTGCCCGGCACGAGACCTCGGCGTCGTCGCCAAGCAGGTCATCCGGCAGGACCAGGGCCTGCCGCTGCGCCTGGGGCAGCCGGTCACCAAGTTTACGTTTTTGGAGGCCAGCCGGCAGGGCAAGCTGATTATACGCTTCAGCGCAGCGCAGGCCTCGGAGTCGGCGGTGCCGCAGCTGGTGCAGGACCTTACCAAGCTGTACGTGGACCCCAAGACGGTTCGCCAGCGGTGCAGCTTCTTGGAGTACTCGCGGGGCGTGCAGGGCGCGAGGTACGAGGACAGCGTCAAGCACTGGAGGCAGCGGCTCGAAGGGGCAGCCATGACGCAGATGATGCCGCACCCGAGGCCGTACGGCCCGGCGGCGGACCGGACGACGCTGCACGAGACGGTCGAGGTCTCGCCCCTGAGCGAGTTCGGCATCGGCTTCGACACGGTGCTCAAGACGGCGTGGGCAATGACCCTGGCGAGCCTGACGGGGGACACGGACGTCGTCTTTGGCGAGCTCGTTGAGGGCCGCCGCATGAAGCTTGAGACCAGCATCGACGTCTCAGCGATTGCTGGGCCCATGGAGAACACGGTGCCAGTGCGCATCCGCCTCCCCATCACGCACACGTCACCGCTGCAGACGATGCAGCACATCCAGCGGGACTGTGTGTCATCTCTGCCGTACGAGGCCCTCGGCGCGCAGAACATCATCCGCGAGTGCACCGACTGGCCCAGGTGGACTAGGTTCAGCACCGTCGTGCGGCACCGCTCGCAGGTGCCCGTCGACGGGTCAACGACGCTCAACATCGGGAGCACGACGTTCACCTACGACATCGTCGAGTCGGCCACCAGGGGCATCCCGGACCTGTTCGCCACGTCCACCATGATCGGCCCAGGCAGGGTCGCCCTCGCGCTCAGCTTCTCCGGCGGCCGCGTGCCTGGCGCCTTTGCGGAGGCGGCCATGGGCCTGCTCGTCGGCGCGGTCAAGACGCTGGCGTGCTACGAGACCATCAGCCAGCCGGTGCTCCCGCCGGCGAGCGACTACGGCAGCGCGACGCCGCGGACGTGGCGGTCGCTGCTCGAGAGGCACGAGTCCGCGGCCCCAGACGAGGGCGACCAGGGCGGCTCCGTGTCCAGCTGGCTGTCCCGTGAGCAACGCAACGCGCTGCGCGGATACCTCACCTCGGCGTGGAACGAGATCCTCAACCCGGCGCCCGTGGGCATGCGCGAGGAGGAGATCCAGCTGTCTCGCTTCTACGACATCTCGGGGTCCCTCATGCCAGCGTACCTCTTCGCGGACCGCATCAACCGCGGGCTGCGCAGGCTCGAGATTGGCGGCTTGGGGATGGTGTACGTCACGCCCGAGGAGATGGTCCGCAACCCGACCCTGCCGGCGCAGGGAGAGCTCATCGTGCGCAAGATGCGCGACCTGGGCATCGTCACCAAGCCCTCGCGGCGCCGGACCGTGAGCCTCGCCCAGTCCACCACCAGCCTCGCATCGGCAACTACAACGACGACGGCAGTAACAACGACGACAACAAGAGCAACATCAACGTCGCCGTCGCCGTCAAAGGAATCCTCCTGGTCGCTCGCCGGGCGCGCCAGCTTCCACCACCGCACCACCAGCATGCGGGACCTCGGCGCCCGGGCCGGCGGGTGGATGCGCCACCGCGTCAACCTGAGCCGGGACAAGGTGCCCCCGCCGATCCAGAAGTCGCCGCAGCACGAGGTCGTCGTCTGCAGCTCCGGCAGCGGTTTCGGGATGATCCCTGAGGCGGTCGAGCTGGGCGCGGGGGACGCAGTCGAGCTAGGCACGGGGGACGCGGTCGAGCTCGAAGACGTGAGCCCGCTGAGCGATTCGGCGCGGAGGGGACGGGGGGGCTCAACGGACGGGAGGAGTGAGATCCCACGTATCTCGCCGGTGAGGACGTCGGCGGATGTCCAAGAGGGGATGGCAACCGGACGTGTCAAAATTGTACATCTGCCTCGTGTGTAATGATATATGTAGCGGGCGCTGGGTTGCTTCAGGCGGTATATCAGCCCTTATTTCCTTAATCCTGTGTAGCGAACTATACAGCAACGGTGAATCCATAATGACATCTCCTCATTTACCTATTCAAGTCTATGAAGTTGTGAGCCTTGGGGTGTCGAGCCCGTAGGCGCCCATATCCCGCCCACGATATCTTACTAGGCTTGCGAGAACGGTAAAGGACATGGCAAAGTGAGCAATGTATGGTTCTCTTCGACATGGCGGCGTATCGTACAAACAAACCCCGGCTTGCAGGAACCCAACACAAGCGACTGCGCCTGACAGCCAGCCGGCTACCCCGTCGACGAGAATCAACAGAAAAGACAAACTAGGGTATAACTTTGTTCCCGAAAATTCTTTCCCAAAAAAAACACACGTCCATGCTGAACCCATTCACGTAAATGACCCATATCCCAAACTCCAGGCATCATGACTCCGCGCCACGGCCGTAACAACGTCCAGCCGGACAAAACGCTCTCGTCGCACCCCCGTCTATCAGCTAAAGTCTCCCATCCGCGGCCCAAAGTACTCTCCCGGGGCGAGGTGCTTCAGCCGGCAGGCCTTGCCCTCGCAGCCCATCGTCGACACCTGGTTCCCCCACCAGTCGAGGTCGGTCTCGGTGTACTGCAAGCTGAAGAAGATGATGATGCCGGAAATGGCAATGCCGCACGACCACGCCGCGGAGAGGACAAAGTTGTACTGCGAGAAATGGCTTGTTAGCGTCTGGCCCGTCTCCGAGGCTCGAGTTGGCCACACATACCTTTGACCATAGCCCCAGGAATCGAGACTTGAGGTAGATCCACGAAAAGTAAGCAATGGGCACCGACGGCCACACGTACGACATATTGTACGGCGCCCACACAATGCCTCCATACATAATTGCCACGGGGTGGATCTGCCGCAACCACGTCGACTGGGGGAACTTCTTGCCCAGGGCCCAGAAGACCACCACGATGAGCACCCCCAGCGGGAAGCCGATCAGGGTCGCGCTGTACTGCCCCTGGTGTCCAAAGGTCTTCTTGGGGCCGACGGTGCCCCACAAGACGGAAGCAGTGAAGAAGGTGTTGACGCCGGGGCACGTCAGCTTATACTGCGCCTCCGGCGTGCACACGCCGTCGATGGTCTGCATCTGGAAGTTCAGGACGCCGATGCAGATGACTGTGCTGATGAACGTGGCGACGATCTGCGCAAAAAACGTCTGCCGGGGCGGGATCTTGACGTAGTGGGCCAGCTTCAAGTCGTTGCAGAACCAGATTGCGTGCGCGCAGGTCACGTAGCCAAACGACTTGAAATAATTCATGGCGAGCGCGTTGCCGTCGACCCAGGTGCCGCCGACAAACTCCGCGAGCACGTTGAGCGTCACCTCAATGCCCGTCATGGCCTTGATGATGCCCACGGGAATCACGAAGACGACGCTCAAGGCGAGGCCGTAAAACACGACGCCGGGAGAGGTGTGCGTGTCCCAGCCCACGATGCCGCCAATGCCGAACGCAATGGCGACGGCGAGAATGACCATGTACCACCACTCCGGGACTTCGGGGTAGGCCTTCATGAGGCGGCTGTGGACATCCAGGATGCGCTCCTCCTGCATCGGCGTCTTCTTGCGGAAGCTGTTGATCAAGGCCTTGAAGCCCATGACAATCTCGTGGCGGTGGTACAGCGCGGCGTAGGTGAGCGTCGAGGTATAGATGCCGAAGAAGAACATGTAAATGACGATGCTCCCGGCGCCCAGGAACGGGGGCGAGTAGGAAGAGTACTTTTCCTGGTTGAACAGCCCGTGGTCGTCGGTCGCCAGCGTAATGTTGTACAGGTGCCCAAAGTGGTCGTACACGCGGTTGGTGTTGATGGGCAGGTAGCCCGTGTTGTACACGTTCTTGTACCAGAAGATGAGTACGACCCAGAAGGAGGCGAAGACGCCGATGAAGCGGTTGAGCGTGCTGAAGAAGGGCACCATGAGCGGGTCGGCCGAGTCCCACAGCAGCACGTTCCAGTCCCAGGTCGGGAAGGGGTTGACGCCGAGGCCGTGATTGATGCCCGTGATGACGTTGACGTCGCGGTGGCCGGGCGCAATCCAGCTGATCCAGTTGAACTTGGATAGGCCGACCCAGATGTAGTTGGGGAACCAGAACCAGACGAACATGGCGCCGAACATGAGGTAGAAGAACTTGATCCTGGAGATGCGCCAGATCCTTTTGAAGGGGCCCTCGACCGGCGGGTTGACCTCGGTGTGGAAGGCCGAGTTGAGGGCAATGGTGACGAGCGAGGCGGGCCAGACGCAGTAGGACGGGTAGACGAGGAAGCGGCGGCAGATGCCGGCCATGCCGTAGCCGATGAAGTTGGTGGCCAGCGCAATCAGCAGCTGGTAGGCAACCTGCGAGGCGTACGGCTGGTCAAAGTACTGGGGCAGGTACTGGACCCAGATGATATAGTTGGTGTAGGGCGTGTTGTAGGCGACGTTGGCCATGATGGTGATAAGCATGTGCTCCTTCTTGGAAAAGGGCCCCGGGTTCAGCGAGTGGCGCACGCCGCAGAGGGTGAAGCCCTTGTCAGGCAGCCAGCCCTCGGCGGCCTTGCCGATGGGGTAGGCGAGCAGCTGGGCGACGTTGGCCATGACGCGGATGGCGGGCTGGCGGATGTCGAAGAGCTGGTTGACGAAGGCGAGGAGGAAGGAGAAGAAGAGGCCAATGGTCCAGCTGCGGATGGTGGAGCAGGGCGTCTTGACGTCGTCCTTGTTGCTGACGACGGCGCGGACCTCGGCGTAGGGGCTGTTGCTGGTGATGAGGGCGGCCTCGAGCTTCATCTCCTGGATCAGGTGCTGGTGCTTCTCGGGGTTGGAGAAGACGGACTCGTTGTCGAGGAAGGCCTTGATCTTCTGGATGACGGTGGAGGGGAAGTTGGGGTCCTTTTCGTGGATGCGGCGGACGCGGATCATGATGTCGCGGACCTCGTCGAGGGTGTACTGCGAGGCGAGCTCCTTGGCCTCGAGCAGGTCGTCCTCGGTGACGTTGAGGTCGTGCTCGGTCGTCGTCTGCTGCTGCTGCTGGGTGGCGTAGAAGTAGCGGTCGTCTTCGTCGTACGAGAAGGGCTCCTGGGGGACGATTGTCAGCGCGTGGCCATTCGAGCCTCAAACCGCGAGGCCCATCCATGACCCCGTCCATGATCCTCTCATGCCACGGCGCCGCGACTTTGGTCCCAACACGGGGTCGCCAGAGGCATCCAGGCCATCTCTCTCCCCCTCAACCCAAAGGTCCGTCTTACCGAACTGTCCTCGGACTTGTTGACAGAGACGGCGGACGGGCGAGGAATCTCCTCAGCCGCCCCGCTCGTCGCGGCTCGTTTCTCGTCGTCGGCCATGGCGTGAGACGGAGGTGTCGCTGGAGCCAGAGCCCGCGATGGGCTCGTCGAGAGTCGCAATGGCGGCCGGGGACGGATACCCTGCAGAGCGAGAGTCGACAGCGGGCGGGCGTCGATGGGCGGCGATGGGTTGCGACGGACGGATTGTGGGATGAGGTTGGCGAAAGACCAGCAGAACCAAGGACGGGACAGGACGGGGGAGGACAGCCAGGCGATGGGGCGGAGTTTAGTGGAGGGGGAGGGCCTGTGGGCTCCTGGCTCAGGTCGCGCTGGCACCTGGGCAGAGCACGAGCAGATTTATTCCAGGTTGACCTGGATGTACACGCAAGTAGTCCGTACAGGGCAGCGCCACTGGGCTCCATGGACCGTTGCGGTGGGCTGTACGAGTACAGCGAGCGGGCGGCGCTGGGGAAGGCCTATGTAAAACGCCCGGGCTTTGTCGTGGCTTGCGTGGCCACTGGCAAGCCGTTAATGGTCCACGGGTACCGGCAGGTACATCCAATGGACGTTGAGCCTGGTCGCAGCAACGTCCACCCCATCACGGAATCCTTCCTTGCCGACCGCTTTCCTCCTCATCCCCATCATCCCGCTCGCCAACACTCTCGTTACTTCATTGCTCCATTCCCCCGTCGCATCTGATGAGGCAACCAAAGCCACGCTGAATCCAGGACAAAGGCACACAGTTGTGTACTCGTACGGGTTCCAGCACTGCAAGCACGAGCGGACGAGGG
Organism: Tolypocladium sp. Sup5 PDA-1; assembly: GCA_000750105.3. Classification (NCBI taxonomy): domain Eukaryota; kingdom Fungi; phylum Ascomycota; class Sordariomycetes; order Hypocreales; family Ophiocordycipitaceae; genus Tolypocladium; species Tolypocladium sp. Sup5 PDA-1. Next base: position 80,529 of record JPHH03000067.1, read on the forward strand.
GGACACTGAGCGGCACCAGACCTTCTGCAAGCAGGAAGGCGCCATGCCACCATCTCTGGAACTCGGATCCGCATTGGGCGGCGCTGGGGCTTTGCGACAACTAATCGGCACACGGCAGCAAACGAAGAGACATCGCCCTGCGGCCGTCCCGAGCGCGCCCCGATTCCATTGGCTGGCCTGGGCCGCTGGGCCCCTCTGAGGCGGCTGGGATTGGATCCAGGGCGGGCTCATGCTTTGATGCTCGGCTGCCCGGCACGGGAGGCTGCCATTCTGCTGAGACAGGGCAGCGGCGCTGCCACGGCATCCAAGCATCCCAAACGGAAGCCAACCGTCGCGAGTCCCTGCGCGCATTCGAGCCCTTATCTTATTCTCGCCAAAGGCCGCCAAAGGCAGAGCTGGGTACGGGTGCGGCTGGAAGCCAGCTGGGAGCAGCTGCCGAGATCGCCGGCGAGGCAGAGCCGTGGAGTCGGCCTCTTCGCCAAACCGGCAAGGTTCACTCGATGGATACCGGAGTGGGCCAAACGGCGCGGCTGACATCTACTGTACGAGTATGCGTTGCGCTGTACTTTGCCAATTTGCGCATTCAGCAGCCGTCCACTCTCTCTCCAACGCTGGGTAAGTAATACGTGCTTGAACGCTCAATGATGGCATGCATGTACGAACGAGTATCAAAGTCACGGGCCTCTGTCAACGCAGCCCACAGCATGTAAAGACTGCCCGAGTCATTGCTTCGTGCCTGTGCAGGACTCGGGTAGCACACCAATACCAACAAAATGTGATGAGACTCGAGAGAGTTTCGACTCGGAGAATCGGCACGGCGGCAGCAGCCGAGCATCCGTTGGCTGCGACGCCGAGGTTCCACGACATGCAAGCATGCGGTATCATCAGCAGCAGATCAGGAGATGCGAGGAGATGCGAGGAGATGCGCTTTTCTTCAGTCGTGGTTTATCGTTTCAATCGGGCAGCAACACGGGGGCTTCGTCCGACAGGTTCCAAGACGTTTCCCCAGGTTTCCCTCTTGCGGAAGGTGTTGATGAGCCACACGATCACGACGACGGCGTTGGTCAGGCCAGTCACCCGAGTCGAGTCTCGAGGAACGCACGCTGCCTGTCACAGCGAGCCGGAGCCAAGAGACGAACGAGCGTTGACAGGAGGGGAACCAACTGTCCCGGTAAACCGACGCAATCGTCAAGTTTCGATGTCGTTTCCAGGCCTTGCCTTGAGGCTCACTGCACATCGAGCCTAGTGGCGCGCCACGTTGCTCAGGGCAGTCTGGTCACTGGCTGGTTGAGGCCAGACCACACTGAGCAACGAACCCTTGCGGGCCGTGTCCAATCGAGGCTGGTGCTCGCTCTGTCCTGCCAGAAAGGGCCAAGCCTCCTCCTGGCCACCTCTCCGGTGTTCATCCTCCAAGGACTCCATGAAAATATGTACGGACTACGTACGTAGGTGTTGCTATTTTTGCTGACACGCCTCTCCGACTGGCATTGTTCTGGAAGTCTTCCTTTTTCAGCATCCGGCGCACGTCAAAGGCCTGCCACTGCAAGCGAAACTTGGCGATGGCTTGGCCGCGATGTCATTTCGCCCTGCTAGTCCGCCTCTCGGAGCTCGTACGAGTACATACGAAGCCACCTCCCCTGGCTGGGGCATCGGCTGGCCAATGGAGGTTGGATTTCGAGTCGTCGTCAGCGCCAAGAACGCCGGCGTCTCTGGCCTCATCCCGCATCATGCGGGTCGTCAGTTCGTCCCACCAACTTTAGCCTACCTACCCTATACCAATGCTTCGCTTCGGCGGCCTGAGTATACTCGTATATCACGACCATCCCAGCCTTGATATCAACGCTTGCTCGCCGCTTCTGCTATTTTGCAGATGGGCCGTGGGCACTGGACTGTGAAGACAAAGGCAGGGGAGTTGCTGCTTTTTGCCCCTGCTCGCGAGACGCAAATCGTAGTTCTGCTATTACTTCATGTTGCATTGAGCCTAATCACATTGCTGGCACAGAACTGTTGAACAATTGCTCTAGACGCCATTAATTCAATAACCCACGTCAACATACCGTCGGAAGCAATGCCCAACATTGGCTAGGTGCCACAGTTCAGACGTCCCGCACGGTGTTTGGCCAGCCGTCAGCTGTACCAAACATACAAATTGGAAAGTCGTGGACCTTCTCTGCTATTCGTCCTTGCCCCTTCCACTGGTCAAACTTCTGAGTGCCATGAAGCGTGAACGAGGGTTCATTCGTCATTCGTGCGATATTCTATCTGACCGCTTCTCAAACATGCCAACGGTCTGAACGGGGAAAGGTTGGATTTCGGGGGTATACGGCCCTGATGGCTACGAAGCCTGTGACTGTCCTCGATACGCCCCTGCGGTCTCACAAGTTGGCCGCAACAACCCTTCCTTGGTCAACACTTTCAACATTTGCTGCCTTGAAAGAAGAGACAAGTATGCGGCAATAGGCAACCGGCTACATGCGTCTGGATTTGCTAGGAAACCCGAACCGTTGCCGGCACCGACACCCTCAGCCCCTGTGCTGGCCACCTTGTCCCGTGCTGCGGCGCTGTGTTTTCAGTTTGGGCAAGCAGACGGCGCACACATGATTGTCGAGGCGGTGTTGATTTGAGCTCAAGGTTCTGCTGGCATCACCTACGATCGACTTTGAACAATGGTGTGCGCCAATTTGCACAGGTTGTGTCGACATGAGTTGGCCACAAGTTGCACGCGACATCGGAAAACTCGCCTGGAGCTGCAATTCGGCTGCATATACAGCCGAGTGATCCGCATGTTGGGATACTGTGTTCTAAGAGCCCATTTGCAGCGTATTGGGCACTCGAGTGTTGGCCATTGGAGCTCTCTCACTAGGAACTCACACGACTCCGATAACTACTAACGATTATGATCCTATTTCATATGATGCCGGCAGCGGCCTAGTTTATGCCACGTTGGGTAAGAGAACAGTCAGTTGGTACGTGTGTCTGGCTTTCTGTTCCGAATCTGTGATGCATCCTCGGACAAAGACGATAAAAGACTCCGTGTTAGCATCCGATGTCGTCAGTCGAAGAGGTAAAGTCGCAAGTGTACTATGGCACCTTAGACGCTCGTTTGTATCTCTGAGAGTGCTTGAGGACCAGATGGCGATCGGAACGAGACATGCGGTACAATGCGTCGGCAGCCGTTTACGAGACGATCTGAGCAGACCACGTCGCGGCAACCTGATGGATACGGCCATCACGAGTCTACACACTTGGACCGTATTCCTGCATGTAAAGTGTCCTCCATGCGAGCTGATCGCGGTTACGTTGTGGTTGCTGTCTTGCTCGCCGGCCTCGTGGCAACCCTCCAGACATCTCAGGCCCAAGGTCGGCAACACGACTCCTGCACAACTCAGAGTTACCCATCGCAGACTCTCCAGCACCAAGAAGGGATACAAGGCGCTCGTACGGTGACCCGAGTCATTACAACAACCCAAGACGCCAAAGTTGGGGACCCAAGACGACGGGGGCGGCAAAAGCATGCCCTATCAGGCCTCAGGCCCAGCGCGGCCATCGACAATATGGGACAGCTCCAAGTGGAATCCACTGGATGCCGGAACCTTGCTAACTCTTGCTGCGTGCAAATCGAAGTGACTGCAGAGCGTCTGCTGGCGGGAGTGAAGTGGGCTGCAGAGATCCCACGACTGGTAGGCCGTGGCTCCGATCGTGATGCCCCAGCTGGTGTTGCTCCTGCTGAGACTAGCACCGCTCGTTCAGGATAGGTTGAACGGCTGAAACGCGTGTAAGTTTTTCCAACATATCATGGGGCCTCCAAGAGGGGGGGGGTTTATCGACAAGCCGATGGGGTTGTCAGCATGCTTCGAACTGACAGCTTCTGTTTCGAACCACGACAACGTCCTGCAACTCGACTTGACGACATGTCGAACGGAGCTGATTACCGTGAAAGCTGGTGGCACAGCCAGGCAGCATGGGTGGGAATATAGACCTTTTATTATCCGGCTCTGACATGTTTTAGCTGAGCAAGGCGATTCACGACTCGGGCTGTTGCGCGCAGACACAGATGTCCTCGTAACCATCATGTGCAGAGTTGACGGCACAACGAATTGCCCAAGACTATGCACTCGAAGCAGTTACTGATTCTGACCACTGGGCGCGTGAATGGGCTCAGGCTCACAAGGACGAGCAAACTTGGACCGTTCTCTGGCCGTAGGAGTTCGCCTTGCATCACGACGGCCAGCGAAGTCTTCACAAACCGCAGTCAAAATGCCGGGCACTTCTATTCCAAAGCATCCATTGTTATGTATGGTATGCAGTCTGGATTCTCGATCGAGCTGGGAGAAGAGAAATATATACTCTTGCTTGATAGAAGGCACGTAGTGCTGGTGCATTTGTTCTTCTCGGCAGACGGACTACTACCTCGACAATCATCCCGGATTGCCGGAGAGAGACGGCGATGCCATAATGTCCCGTCTGTTCCGAGTGCGTCTGAAGCATTGTAAGCATATGGACTATCCGGCTACGGGATCTTGGCACATGGATCCATGCCCAGAGCAGCATTCAATGCACGACACAGGGCGCCACGTATCGATTTAGAACAACACGCAGCTCCACGCAATGAAGAGTGCCACGGGACACTCCGCCGAGGCTGACGTCTGCTTGCCATGCTGTCGCCTCCATGGATTCGCATTTACACACGTTCTCGCGATCTTCCTCCACACTGGCAACAACGGCCGAATCGACTGGCCTCGACTCGGCAGTTCGGATCAAGCCAAGCCCCCAAGGAACCAGATGAAACATGCACGCGCGCGCACCCCGATTGCCGACTCCCTTCCTCCGTTGGTGTTGAGTTTTCACCCCGAGGCCAGTCGAGGGCGACTTACAGCAGGGATATCCGCGCAAACTCGCTCCCGGTAATGAAAAGACCAACTCGCTTACAGATGCAGCAGGCCCCACGTTACATCTACGAGTACGGAGTAACGGTCGACGATACAGAGCCAAGATGAAGCATCGCCCTTGGCGTCCGAAACAGTAGCGGTCCTCCGCTTACAAACTTGCCGCGCCGCTTACATTTACAATTTAGCCGAGGCTCGTGGCGGTGGAGAGGGCGGAAGTGCAGCATTATTTCCCAATTGAGCCTGCAAAGCCTGGTCAACGGAGCTTTGCCTAAATGGCACGGAGCTCTGGAACACCGAGATCGATCTCGGTCTTCTTTCTCATCTCCGCATACGCCCGTCAGCAATGGCAAAACACTTGGGGGCTTCAGCGTCTGGACTGACTTGGGCAGCGGCGTCTCGGCCAGATCCGTCCAAGTCCCCGGCCGGTAGCCTGACCTTTGCTTATTAGTTCCTGCGCTGCTTCAGCTCTTTGCGCCGTGTGGCTCGTCTCTCATATCCGACCCGCTGGCGGACCCAGTTTGTCGTCGCTACGAAGTGCTTCGTGCCAGTGGGTACGAATAGGCCCAACTGGGTCACGACCATCGGCTTTGGGAGCGGCAAGTTCCTGTTCCCGTCCTCCTTGCGGACAAGATCCGTCTCGCCCACTGGCGCTGCTCGAGAGTCCACAATGTCAGCAACCAGTCGAGAAAGATACTGCTGCCTCGGCGCGGTGCATCAACTAGAGAGAACTTGAAACCCCCCTTGCCGTGTCGTGGTAGCAGTATTTAGTGGTATAACGTGAGTCCAAGACTGTCCGGCCTTGTAATATCCAAGATGATGATATGATTACGCCTTTCTGCGCCCCTGGCAGATCGACAACCCGAGAAAGCCACCGACCACACCCCCGGCATCCATTAAACCCGCAACCCACGATCCATTGATGCCCGCCCGCCTGTCCATCGCGGAGGGATCCGCTTGCGACCAGGACGGCCCGCTGCACCAGTCCACAAGATACACGCCCCTCCCCCCTTGGACGTGGACGGCGGTCAGTGAGACCGATGGCGTCGGCATCAGGCATCAGCCAAGAGACGTGACAGCGAGCAGACCAGACGCAAGATCCTGCCCTGTGGCAGCTCTTATTAGGCCGTGGTCGGACCCGTAGTCTGGCACAGATACGGACTACAATCACTACATGCATCTGCCATGTCCGGCAGTGTCCACATTGATGTCACGGGCCAAGAAGGCTGTTAGGACAAGGCCTCGCTTCACTGGAGCCCGCAAGATGCTGCACAGACGTCGTCATGAGCTCGGAGCAAGATACCGGCGCACAGGCAGAGGGATGAAGTGGTGACATTCTGCCCCGGGGCGGTGCAACAAGCTGCGACTCGAATGCCGGGTCCCCCCCTCTCCGTGGGCCGCAACGGCATTTGCATTTGGGCCTTAAGGCCGGCAGCCGAGTTGCACTGCAGGCGGTCGTATGACTGCCGGGCCTTGTTCTGCTTGCAGAAGCGTCACGGCACGAGTTGCGAGGCGGGCGGGCTATCACAGCCTCGAGCGGCACGGATGTTGCCGCCGCTCGGCTCGACTGCAGAGCTATTATTACACGCCAGTGATGTGCGACCTGCATGCATAATTACAGTCCGCCTCGCAAACGGGGTTGACGTCTGCGAAGGATTCATGTTGGACGCAGCCTAGTTCGAGATGCCCTCCGCGGGGACGGCGACACCGAGCGCACATGCATCCGCCGCTGCTTCGAAACACCATTCCCGGGCTGCTCTTGTTTGCTGTCGTCTAATATTGTTGCCTGCGGACAGCGGAGATTGGGAAGAAAGAGAGATTTTGGCTCGGCGTTGGCCAAGATGCTGAGAAGAAACGGCTCGAATCCTGCAAGACCCACGGGCCCGGCAGAATCCCATCTCACCCCATAATTAGCCCTGTTGGTTTGGTCATCATCGCAGCCTTGTTGGGCAGGGAGAGATGCATACAGGGAAGGGGGCCAATGACCGACCATTGGGTGCTACGGCTTCAAGATGCACGCCAGCCCTGCGAGGCCGTATGGTGTGTGGGTGTGGGAGGGAAGGGCGATTCGCCCGAGTTGACCCGGGCAACCTATGGCAGCATACGTCGCAGCAGCAGACGGTTGCATTGGCGCGGATGTCCAGGTTTCTGCTGTCTGGGAAAAGGGTCACCGGGAGGATGCAGCCACCGGAGTCGCACAAGACACGGCAACGGTCGTCGTCGTCGTCGTCGTCGTCGTCTTGCAGGCGGCGCAGCTGGACCTTGTCTGAGGCCAATATGCGGCCTGCCGTCTGGTGCTGTGCTGTGCTGCCGTCTCAGACGGAGGAAGCCTCCGCTGACTTCGCATTTGCACCGTCTCTACCGTCCGTACGGCCCCTTTTGCCTCTGTCGACGCGTCCGTTGGCCGAAGTTGGAAGCGGGCCCGGACGGACGTCGGAGGGTCCGGTGCACGGGACTCGTTGGCTCGGTCGAACCTGACGTCCTGGCCTGCCATCCTGTTCGGCCCTGCTGCGGCAATGGAGCCCCCGGGGCACCGACCGGACGTCGTTGACTCGTTTGCCCTCGCGTGTTGGCCCTGTCGTATAACACGAAGTACTCGTACGTACGCTCTTGGCAGCTTTGTCCTGGTATCTGTCTGGACCAACAAGGGGGTGACCCCTGTGGCCTCATCAAGCTGCGACTTGGGCGGTTGGTGGAAACGGCCTTGTCCATCTCAAGAGGATTCAGCCGAGTCGCCAGCATTGCAACCAACCAGTTTCGTGCGGCGTATCCGTAGTCGTCCCTCCCGACACAGGTTCCTTGCTCGAAGCCACACCCTTGCGGAGAGCAGCGTTGTCGAGCATGGCTTGCAACAGGAGGATGGAGGGGAATCCGCGGCGCGAGCGAGCCAAATGCCGCGCCGCAGGCCGCTCGCAGGCCGTGGTGCTACGGTGCAACCCTGTAGGAGCCCCAAGGTACGAGCAGTTGCCAGTTGCAGTTACTGTTTTTGGTGTTGGTGCTGGTGTTGGTGTTGGCGATCGAGTCGAATCACTGGCAGGGCTGCCCTCGTGAAGCACCGCACCGCACCGCACCGCGCAGCACCGCGCAGCACCACCCAACACCAGAGCGCATGTCGGGAGCCGTCCAACGAGATAGTCGCACAGCCGAGGAGGGCGTAACCCTCTGGTGCAGGCACGAGGCGAGCCAGCGGGCAGTGCTGCGACGAGCAGATGCTGGACGCTATGTTGGCAGCCACTCAGGCCTCGGCAATCCGACATGTCATGCATCGCTCGACGCCTGCGAGGGCAGGGCCTCGCTCGATCCAGAGTAGGTTTGCAGGGCGCCATCATCAAAAGTACGCAGTGCGTACGCTCCCTGTGCCGCCCTCGTGCACGACTGCTTCGAGTGTTTGGTGTTGCTTCGACGAGGTCGTACGTGCAGGCGGCTCGACGGGGTGTCGATATTGACGGCTGCCCTGCATCTGCACCCCGTGCCGCTCCAGAGACGCCGCCAGTGGTGCTATCAGCCAGGTCGCACCGAGAATAGAATCCTTCTAGATGCCTTCTAGAACCCTTCGATTCCTTGTCAGCTTCTGACGTGTCCCCAAGGAAGCCGGAAGAGCCCTGGTGAAGAGTCGGCCGGCGTTGGCGCCCCTGGGCCAAAGTCAAGGAGATGCGAAGGCGATTGTATTGATTGGCCTTGATGCGAGCCCCGGTGCCAGGACGCATCGCAGAGGGTGCGCCTATCGCGTTGAAGCCTTGGAAGGTGCACGTACTTTCGTAATTCGCACAGCACGGAGAGCACTTCGGCCATGGTCATTGGCACCAGGCTTGCCAGGGAACCGCTCGTCGACCAACACGCCGCCGACCAACCAAAGTCTCTCTGCCATGTTGATGCCATCACCCACACACGCCCCCGTCCCATCCGCCGCCACTGCCGCCGCCCGCCGCGCTTCGAAGTTCGGCCGCAGCCATTTGTTGCCCCGTCTCTCCAACAAGTTGCGACACGGCCAGGCGCGTCGCCGTACGTACATACAGCATACCGCGGGGGAAACGAGATCGAAAATACGCCCATATCCTGCGCGTCCGATCGAAGCTCCAAGCAAACACGTCTGCTCGAAACGAGCTCCCCCTGCTGCGAAGAGCAGGCTCGTCGTCTCAGACGCCCCTCCCTCGTCGGCGTTGGCCCAAGCCTCGGCCGACGGTATCGCCGCCCGCTGCACGGCTCCAGCCCTTTGGGCAAGCGGGAAAGCGGGGGGTCTTCGAAGTACCACAACTGTAGAGAGCAGCGCACATTAGTTTACTTCGGGGGAGGGGGGGGGTGGCTGGATGCCGATGGATGTCTGGCTTCGTGCCCATGCTCGTAGGGCCGGAGGCTGGGCACAGGGGACCTTGTTTCTTCGTCTGTTCAGTGTTAACCCCCGGGCAGGGTGACATCGCGCCTGGCAATGGCGGACGGGAAGACGGCGGCACATGGCTGCCCTGGGAGTGGAGGCTCAGCCCGGATTCTTCAGAATTGCGAGACAATCTGCGCCAGCCAGCCTGACCCAGATGTTCTGAACGGAGCTCTCCGTCGATGGCAGAATCGGCACGACACCTTCCATTTTGCCGTACAGAGCGAGGCTTGGACTAACACATGTACTCCGTAGATCTTGTTCGACCGTCGACGCCCTGGCTAGCTGTCTCTGAGCAAGATCGACGACGCAGCACCGCCATGTCTTTTTGATCATGTAGCCTACCCAGCCTACGTATCCGTACTTGGTACCCGTAGTCCGTACTGGACCGATCAACCTCTTGCTCGCCCGCATGACGCTGGGCCTCTCCAGGTGTAAGGACGATTGACGCATCACAACCCGAACGGAGGCGTTCCGCAGAAGCACGCAGGGATGGCGAGGCCTTCGATCGACGTCCGATCTGCAAGTCCCTTGCGCGCACGTCAGAGCCAACCATCAACGTCGACGACTCAGCCGCAAGCCACGTCTCGCCGGCATTGCGTGCATATTGCCTGGATGCACGAAGCAGAACCGCCGCGCCTCCGACCGTTGGTAGCTCGTTCCATGGAATATGGAAAAGGTCCACGGAGCTGATCTGCCAGCTGCGCACTGGAAGCCACAATTGGAAGCGGTTACACGCTGCTGACGCGACCACGAGTCAAGCAGACGGTCTTACCCTAGACCGGGCTGGCCTTTCGAAGTTCAGCCCTGCCGTGCTGCAGTTGGTCGTAGGGCTGGGTGGGATACGTCTTGCAGTTGCGGCTATATAACTCCGGACGGTCTCGTGGCTTCGTACAGGTACACGTTGGTCCTCGCTGCGAGTCAAGGCCTTGGCTTTTAGGCTGTCAGTGCTCCCTCTACCTCCTCTGCCGTGCAACGCCTCCTTTGCAGATTGAGCCCCGTCCGTGCCGTCTGCGGCCTGCCCAACGGTACAAGTACTCGTTGAACTTCGAGAACGGCCATCGCCCTTCTCGAAGGCGAATGAATAATTCTCCGGGCGGCCCCACGGAATCGGCCAAGTTCCCCTGACGCCGTCGACGCCGCAGACATCCCGAGGCTTGCCCCGGCGGCGAATTTAAACCCGCGCGCGGCCACTCACAGAGTCGGACTCACCACCGGGCGGGCGGTCGCCGTCCATCCAGGGGTCTCGGGGAGGTGGCTGCCGCCGCGGTCGCTGTTAGTCTTGTAGTCGCCACCATGGTGTCCATCCCTTTCTTCGGCGCCTGATGATGCTGAGCAGGCGTCACATCGAATCACGGGGCGGCAAGGACGGCACGTACATTCCCGCACAGCTTTCTAAGTCGAGCAGCAGCAGCACGTCGGCTATCGTAATGGTGGTGGCGGCGGGCTTCAGTCCACATGTCTCTCTTGGTATCCCCACGGACTGGCTTCTCGGCCCAGGTGAGCCGAGTTTTTGCCTGTTCCTCGCCTGTTGTTGTAAATCCATGGCGCCCTCTGTCCACGCCGGACATAAGGGGCCTGCAGTTCGTATTGTATGGTAATTAGTAAACGGCGTCCCCTCCCCCCCCTCTCCCCCAGCGGCCCTCCGCCCGGCCCGAAGTCTCACGCCGAGAGTCCCGGAGAATGCGCCAAGTTGAGAAAGGTTTTGGCCCTCCAATTCCCGGCAGTCTGGGTCGTCCGGAGCCGGGGTCTCTCCGCCCACCCGCCGGATGCCTTGCTGGAAGGGGGTTTGGGCTTGCCCGTTGGACCAACGGCTCGGCTGGGGCTGCGCCTTTATCCGACATTGGCGGTGGAGAATCGAGGAGGGCACCAACCAGGGTTTTCTCGTTTCTTGGGGGGCGAGATGGCGGCATGGGCTGCGACCATGCCATCCATATCGCCAATTCTTCCCATACATATGAGTCTTGCGTGCTCATCTTTCCCTGCTTGATGCCATCCCCGCTCTCCGCCTACCGGGTTAGAGTTGGCCGTCGCCTCGCTCTTTGTGGGACTGGCACGAGAGCAGACATCTTCAGCAACCTTCACTGCCTGCTGCCACGAAACGAAGAGGATACTACGGACTAGGCGTTCGGCCGATGCGACGGCGCGGGGGTTATCTGGTGCCGTGCGTGCCCCTTGCTCGGCCCACGTCTTACTGGTACTGTTGCCAATGCCACAGGAACTCTGTCGGCACTTTATACCAAACAGGCCGCATGTCGCATCTGGCAAATGAACGGTATGTATTGTATGCGGAGTACCTGTGGCTCAAGGTAGGGCAGGCAAGCCGCTGGGCTGGTCGACCTCAGCCGGGAGCTCTGCCGGCGACTCCCCGGGGGGGGGGGGGGGGGGGGGGTTGCCACCGGAACGCGCGCTGCCACGTCTCTCCCAGGCGGTGGTCTGCGCATCGCCTCACCGCAATGCATCGTACTTCGTATGATGGTCCATGGACATTCATTCCCCTGGCCTGCATCTCCCAGCGCGCTAGGTCCAGGAAGCTCGTCGTCTGCGGCACACTGGCAATTGGCGGGACGCACGGGACAGCATGCCGAACGACGCCTTGCAGCAGGCCCGGCCCGTCCTCGCAAACATGTCCGATCCAGAGGCTGCGCTGCGCACGCGCTTTGATATAAGGTTTCCCGTGCAAAGCACATTGGATATTTGCTCCCCAGCCGCAGAGTCTAGATGGTGCGTTGTCCCCGGCTAGCGCCTTGGTGCAGCTGCGATGCCTTCTTGTTGGTCGCTTAAGCTTTGCCAGGGGCTCCGTATTGCACGCGACTTATACATACGTAGGGAGGTTGATGTTGAGCGTGTGTTCGCACACGGAGTCCTCGAGAGTTCCACGGTGCGTCGCCCCGACCTGTTGTGACTACCTGTGCCAGCATCAGACGCCTCCCAGCCATTGGCAGCATCGCCAACATCGATTGGGTAGCTGCACATCTGGCTCGGCGCCCATCGCTCGGCCCACGCAACGGGGGCGTGCGATCCACGGGCCGTCGTGAACCTTGAATTCCGGTCCAGACAAGTAATTAAACTTACTCGTACATGCCTATCGCACAGCAGCTCGGACAACGCCTCTCAGCTAGTACTATTCACCCGGCTGCAGCCAGCATGCAGTACACCGAGTTGCGCACCGAGATGAAATGACTCGCCTGGGCAAGCCATAATAGTTCTGGCCTTGTAATGTACGTACGGACTAATAGTCCACACGCACAAAGGTGCAGACACACGCCTACCCCGGGGCCGCTGAGCAGCCCGAAATGGACGGCCCTGCGCAAATCCCGCCAGAATATTGGCTGAATAGCATCGGCCTGGGCATGTCTGTCGGGAGAGGCTCGGCCACTGAGCGTGGAGGGTAAGGTCCCCGAGGCGCCACGGTCCCACGCGGCTGTCAATACGCGCGACGACGGGCTGGAGGAGTGGCCCCGGGGCTGTATGTAGTTATGTAAGATGGAGGCCTCATCTCCTCCGAACGAACCGGCGCGGTGGTCGTGGTGAGGACCATGTACTCCGTAGCTACGATAGGAAGGAGGCCATGGAGGAGGCAGCCAACGGGCGGAACCGATCCCGCAGCACGAGTACTCCGAACTTTGAACGGACTACGGAGGTAATTACTCGTACATACATACGTTACATACTTCGTAGATTGGTCCCCTTGGGCCTTGGGGCCAGGGCAACCTTGCCCGCTACCTATCCACCATTCCACGCGCGCACAGGTACGAGCAGAAACCAGATCTCGCATGAGCTCCTCAATGTACCCAATCCCTGGAACCCGCAAGAAATAGTCGCGATCGGAGCCGAGATGCTGCAGCCCGAACTGCAACTGCAGGCGCACGAGCCCTCTGCCACGGCCCCCAACAAGGCTGGGTGGCTCGCCCTGGCCCTGCTCCCGTGCCGTGCGTGACACGAGCGATCAAATCAAGAAACAAATATCCGCCCGGGGACTATCATATATGGCACCCAGAGCCGGGCCCCGTGGTGCTGGGAAGCAGTGACCGTGACGGGCAGCATCTCGACAGGGCTGTATTCGTACTTGTAGTATGCTTTACCACCACAGCGGTTTGGCCGGCCGAGGGCGTGAGCATAGCACCGACCGCGGTGCCGTGATGCGGGAGTGAAGGAGCCCTCCTCCCTCTAGTCCGTACATACATACGCGCGTACAAGCCGCCGTCGTCTTGCTAGTATACGCACTCGGGCAGCACGGCAACGACCACTACGGCGTGCGTCGGAAAAGTGGCCGTCTCGGCTCCGTCGTCGGCAAACTGCCATGTCGTGATTGCCCCTTCACAAGCAGCAGCATGTCCGTGTGCGCACAACGGAACACGCGGGTAAATGCCCAGAGGTCTGGTGTGGAGAAACACCATTGAGAGGAGATGGCGACGCGTCGTCGATTGAGGCTTGGAGACGGCCAAGCGACAGCCCAGTGTGGGGTTTGCCCAGCATGGCGGAAGTGCCAAGTCGGCTGCGCTCTCGTTGCCCGTTCAAGGTTCGAGACAGCATAGCCCTTCGGCCTCGGGAGATTGGACGTCGCGGGCTAGCCTCCAGCTCGCAGCAAGTGCCTATTGTAGGAAATACGGACTACGGTCGTGCTTCAGGTAAGCTGCTGCGCATCAAGCTTCAGAATAGCAGCTTCGGGAGGGGCGAGACTGACTAGCGACACCAGCCGGCATCGTCGTGCTGCTATTATTATCGCGGCAGCGCTGGGACAGAGCAACATGAGGCCGGCCCACGGCGTCGGCAATTGCAGCGCGCCGTACGAAGTGCTCCGTACGGACTACGGACTAGAGAATCAATGCACCGGAAAGCCCAACGTGGGCTGCTCTCCCTTTGCGGCGTCTCCTCTCGCCCGAGCCTGTTTCAGTGCTCGGGCCCAGGCCGTGCCATCCTGCGCTGCGCTTTTTGAGGAACTCTGGGCCGTGTCTCTTGCGAAGCATACGCAGGCGGTCGCATAGACACGGGCCAGATCGTAAATGCCGATGCGCGTACGGAGTACGGAGTACCAAGTACTAGTAGGCGGCCACCCGGGAACGCTGCGCAAGGGACCAAGGCGTTGGAGCAACGTCTCCGGAGTCGAGGGGCGCCCCCGCCTTTTGTTGTCTCGGAAGCCGCCGCCGTGCCTTGTCCATCTGGGTGTTGCTTTATCAGTTCCAATGACGCTGCGGCTTGTTGGCAACGCTTTCTTGCGGTGCTGGCCGCGAGCGAAATGATGAATGGCCAATGCTGCATCCGTCCGAGGCGGGACCCGGGATACGGGCTGCGTGTCCGCCAGCTCCGGAGGTGAGTGGGCCGACGCGGCATGCCGCAGCCCGGAGGCTCAACGTCAGCGGCCTTGCCGTTGCGGCCTCGCTGAACCGCTGGGGACACCGTTGCGGACAACAGGCGCTCTACCTGGCATGACTTCGCTCGGACGCAATGCGTCTGTGCTCCATATACTCCCCCATCAAGGCATTCTCTGCGGACCAGTTCCTAGTCTGAGGCGGCCGCTTGTCGCAGGCACATGCCATCCTACCAGGGCCATCATCGATCATCGGCTGCACCCAGCATATGCACCCATGACAAGTTTCGATGCGCCGTGATCAACGCACGCCTGCGCTATGAGCGCCGAGCGAGGGTCTCTCCTTGCCACTGGCGGTCGAGTCCAGAGGGCGCACATCACACACTACAGCCTAACTTGAGATTTACGATCATGACCCCCTTCATTATAGATTCGCTGGCTCGGAGTAATACAGGCAGCGTTGTGGCGGTTATGGTGGCCATGGCTCACATACCTACTCCCAGGCAGCCCAAAGGGGCACCTGAGTCGACCGACGAACGGGGTCCCGGCGCGTGGTCTGTCGGAGAAGAGTACGTCAGGCTTACGGCAACCTCATCGACCTAGCCGAGATACGGATTCGGCCACGATGCTCGCGAGGCTGACTCTGATGTCGGCTCAGGGCAGATTTGGTGGGAAACCCTGCACACATCCCCCGCAGAGTCCGGGAAGCGCAGTTGGGCCAACCGGCCAGGACAGGGCCAGGATTCCCTGTGTTTGTGTATTTTCCCTCTCGTGATTGCGGGCTTCTGTGACATCAAAGACTCGCTGCGGTCAGTCATACCTTGCAACAGCACCCCGTACGCCCCCCCAAAGGCAATCCGTGGTGTTTCGTGGTTTCCTTCTGTTGTTACTTCGTAGGTTGGTGCGAGAGCACGCACAACTCGTCGCTGGCTTGCACAAAGGCCAGCCGCAAGCTTCCCACTCTCAGCACACCCCTCCCCTTCCGTGGCGTCTTTGGGTGCTCGCCATTCCATGTCCATACCCGATTGGGCAATGGGGCGCCAGGCTGGTAGGGCTGAAAGCTGGTGCGGGTCCATCGGTACAAGACACAACTGGAACTGCGAGTGTCTCTTCCATCAGGCCGCAGGGCTCGACCGACCAACCAAACTCACTGTCGTTTAACGCGCTTTCCAGCGTCTGTCCAATCACGTCGCCATGGCCCTCCAGAGTCGCAGCTTTTCAGCCGGGCCCAGCACGCTTGGGTATCAGTTGCTGGACAACTCGACTTACTTGCTGCGTCGTTTGTTTGTCCGAGCGCAGCGGAGCAGGCCCGTGGCCAGAGGACCGTCCCCGTCGGCTCCGAAGCAGGCCCCACCAGCAAGAAGCCCCTGGCCAGTCCCAAAGTGGCAATTTCTCGTGACACTGACATGAGGTCCTGAGCTTGGACGAACAGCATGACACCATTTACAAAACTCTATGATATTGGCTTACTTGCGGACGGAGCCCCGGTGGCAACGAGGCACGCGCTCGTCGAGGCCCAGCTCCTTGGTATGTAATAAGTGACTAGCGCCTCCAGCCAGCCAGGGCGTTGCAGATCTCAGCTTTGGTCGCCGAACGTTGGTCGCTGTGGACGAAGGACGTATTTCCAAGATCAGGCCAACAAAACGAAGCGACGGATGGATGCGAGGCGGTATATCAAGGAGCCGATGCAGCCCAGAGAGTACGCAGCATGGCCACTCAAAGCTGCCGCCGGTGCACGCACATACTCTTACGAGCTGTGATGCGAGTCGCCGACCGCCACGCTTGTCGCAATGCATGGCACGTGGCTTGCATCCTTCCTGACATCCCGGGCGTTGAAGGAGCTTGAAGCCTCCCAACCTCCGTCGCGACGTCGATTCTGACCTGGGTGACGGACTGTGGACGCTGGGATGACTCGTAAGGATAGACCCCTTATTTCCCCGCTTCAAGTGGCGCTCATCCCATGGGCCATGGCTTGTCACCCAGCCCCGATATGGCCGGCGGAAAGCCCTACTCTGCCGGCCGGCATCGTCGCGCGGTTGACGCTCTGCAACACCGCAATAGCTTCCACCTCCTTGGCCACTGCAGGTTACCACCAGAGTCTGCAGAATGCGAAGCTTTTTCGGACAAGGTTGTCCGTCAGCTTCCTGCAGTCGACATCTGCTGGAGCCCCGGGACCCGGCGAGTTGGCTTTCTGTGATACGGCGCAGCTTCTGCCTCGTCGAAAGGAGCTGTTGCCGGGTTGGATACCCTCGGAGCTGTTCCCGAGGGGACGTGTTCATGGCTTTTCAAAGTCGCTTGGACGGGGAAAGGCAGCCCCAGCCGTCGAAGGAGACTTCGCTTTGACGTCGCGGGCATGTGCGCATTTTCCATTCAGGGCATAAGCACAGCCGACTCTCGCTTCAGCCAACCTTGGACAGAGAGCTCAGGCAGACGGATGCATTCACAAACTGCCACGACGATCCGTTAATGGCTCATGTAAGGCCAAGTGACAGGAGTGTTGCGGGGCAATGCGAAAGTGCTAATGCGCCGAAACCATCCCGCCCCCTACGGCAACGGCGACGGGCGAGCGAGTTGTTGTCCGGACCAGCCTCGGTGTCGCCAAGAGGCCGTTGATGCAGTTCATCATAAATGCCGCCTGGTTTTGCGATGCGCGCATTGTTTCCGCCTTGACGTAGAGGCTGAAGGCGAGGCGGAAACCCTTGGATGATGACGACTCCAGTCGACAAAGAGGCGCCGCGGGCTCCACGCAGCTGAAGTTGAAAGGGCTTGGCGGCAGGCCAGTAGTCTTAGACGGCTATGTGATGGGATGGGGAAGTGGCCTCGTTGCCGGGCTGGCAACAAGGAACGGTGACGGCGATTAAGTGCACATGGCGAACATGATGGCAATGGATGCGGTTGCTGGCTGAGGACACCACACCCCCGTTGCTGCTGGTCAGCTGACATGGCAAGACGAGCTCGAAAACGATGTCAGCAACTCAGCCGTCGAGGGCAGAGGCTGATGACGGGTCAGCAGTAAACGGGTTCGGGCAGGAGGCTGAATGTTGTCGAGGTTTGCAGTGAAGCGTCCGTTTCTTTGGAACGTAGCGCAAGGGTGGTCTGATGCATCGCATGTTTGCCAGCGGTAGGCCGTAGTCCGCATTCCCTTGTTGAATTCAGTACTCCGTAGTCCGTACGTACATACGTAGCATTATTCCCACTGCGCATTCCCACCAGGGCCACACCGCGATCGTCAGCAGCTGGCGGCCACAATCACGGCGTCGGAGGCCTGGAGCGAGCAGCGCGACAGCAGCCGAGCCGGGGTCAACGGATCCTGCAACGTCGAAGCGCCCCCTCCTGTCCGTCAGGCAGTCTACCGCGCAGGTCTCCGTCAGCCGAGTCCGAGTCGCTCTCTGACCTGCTCTCCGCCATTCCCATGGCTCATGCCACCGTGCCACGATGTCGGCTTACAGGTCGCAAGCGCCAAGCACGAAAGCGAGAGCCCTACGGAGTACGGACTACACAGATAAGGAGCAGAAACTCTGTCTCTCCCTCTGGTGAGCTTGGCGCTGGAGTGAGCTGGTCGGAAAGTGGGACAAGACGTCGGGTCAGCCCTAACCTTCAAGCATGGAGTTTTGGGCGCGCGAGAGAGGGGTGTGGGAATGCGACCGAGACCTGGGCTCCTGCCACTTGGTGTTGGTACTTGGCCGCGTGCTCTGGGCAAGTACCTCGCTGAAATGACCCCCCCGGTGTGGCTTGGGCCACCTACTCCGTACTTGGCCCTACACCCCTCTGCCCCCTGACCCCGAGCACGAACCTGGGAGCCAACAGCAGCCCAGGGGCATCAGGTCGTAGTGGAGGCCTGCACAGGGTCGACTTTGGTTGGTCCGCTTTTGAGCCCTGCCAGGCTCGTGGGGACGGGACCTAACAGAGATGGATCATGGAGCGCTGAAGAGGGCTGGACAGCGAAATCGAGCGCACGCCCTGCCTGTCCTGCCTCCACTAGGTACGGACTATGTACCTTACGGAGTACCCACGCAGGGCATCGATAGCCCTGAAGCCTTGCGCTGATGGAAGCTGGCGAGGATGGAGTGCTTGGCGGGCTCCTACGAGTACGCACGCCTCATTCCATACGAGCACATTGCCTGTGGATAAGGTATTTGTGCCAGGTCGCACAGCCTGCGCCAAGGTAGCCTAATCCCGGCACTGCACAGCCTTATTAAGAGCTTTGGAAGTACCCAGACGTGGAGTGCAGGTCGGGTGGAATCTGTTCGGAGCACAGGCTGATTTCCATGGATGGAACCCTCCTTGACTGCTGGGCTGCATACCTACGAGTCCCTACCTAGAATTGAGCATCAGGGGAGGGCTACGGACGTACAATGGAAGTTTTATGCACTGTTACACGGCCGCCCAGGCCAGGCCGGGGGTGTGCCAGGGACATTGGACTGGAAAGAAAGTGCCAGAACTGGCGCCAGAGGTGTGCCCCTCCCTCTATCCTGTGCTGGTGTTGGTGCCCCTACCTGTTGTGGTAAGGAAATCGCCGCACCAAGACCAACGGACGATACGCACCCATCCATCCATCCACCCATCCATCCATCCACCCATCCATCCACCCATCCATCCACCATCCATCCTCCAGCCTGATGCTAATAATTGCGACACAAGACAACGGGGCACCTCCAAACCAGCCGCTCGGGATCGCTTGTGACCGCAACTGCCAGAGGAAACCAGCCACGCACGCCCCCCTTGGTCGTCTTCCCCTCTCCTTGAGGCTACTACTGCTTGCCGGCTGCATCGCATATCTATCTGCAGCTTCGTCGTCAGATATCCTCGCCCGCTCGGCGCTTCGTCTTTTCGCTCTCGCCTTGCTTCGGTCGCCAGAGACACAAGGCTGGTCGAGTTACACACGTACGGCGGCTCTCCAGGAGAGAGTTAAGATCTGCTCCGCGCCACGGGGGCCTGGCACACGCAGAACTTAGAAGGCAAGACGAATCCAGAAGGGAAACCTTCACAGGCACGGAGTACGGATATTCTTGCGCTTCCAAAGAAGGGACACGCCAAAGAGGGTCTGCTGGCGGCACATAACGGGATACGACACATACCAGGGAGCAAGCATCTGGCCAGGCGTGCACTGTACTGTACTGTACCTCCACGGTCAGACTCGACACTACCAATCCATCCCCACGACTCGGTCGGACTCGACGCACGCCTCTCCCACACCCCCTGCGTCGTCACCGTCCTGGCCCTTGGGCCTTAGGCCGCTCCACTCGAGAACAACAAAAACGTCGTCAGCCCTCCCGCCAAACCTTAATACGGATCCCTCCCTTCACTACAGTTATACTGCACTTATACTTCCGGGTCTGCACGTCCTCAAGCCCTCGACGCCTCGCCTTGTCCTACGGCTTGCTGTACGACTGCGTCTCTTCTTTACACTTTTCTTCTCCTTCTTGCAAATTTTTCTTGGCTCCATTTTCTTCTGCCATTTCTTGTTAGTTCCTCGTCCTCTTGCCTCTGCGACCGTGCAGCACCACCTGGCACTTCGACGATACGGATACCCCGAAGCCATCGCCACCTCGAAGCCTTATCCGCGCCCGAGTCAGACACGAGCGCCCACATCTGCAACAACACGACTCAGCTCCCTCCCCCGGCCGACGTCGCCCTCTCTCGGTTCAATGACGGTGGCTGCGTCGTAATTGTCCGTCAAGTTTTCCCCTCGCGGCACAGGGCCTTCAGCTGCGTCGGCGCTTTGCGCAAGTCTCGAGTCCGCCTTCAGTCGCCTCATCAACCGCACTCAACCCGTCATTCGCCATCGGCCAAGCATAACCGCTATGGCATTTCGGCCACAATACCGGGAGCCCGCTCCCACGCTTCCGAGTATTATAGCCCCCGGCACTGGACGCTATCGAGCTCACCACGACGTGCCGTTTGGGAGGAGTCCAGCCATTTCCATCCCAGGCCTCGAGCCCCGAGACGACGTCCCTCCGCCGCTGCCACCCCCGCGAATCCTGCCCTTCGGCGACGCTCCGCAGCAGTCCGAAGACATGAAAAAGGACCACCGAGAATACGGCCACGGCTCGTCGTCTTTCGCCAGCGGCTACGGCAGCATGGGCTCCTCGTACGCCGAGGAGCGCCCCAACTTCAAGAGGAGGGATACCGGCAGCACCACCAATGGCGACGAGGGGTACTGCAGCTATGCTTCCACCGAGAGGTAAGACACCAAACCCACCATGCGAGGCTCAATTTCGTCAAGCTGAAAGGGGGGGTGGTTTACTCGGGAGGCGAGCTCGTCCACAAGGTACTGACCCTAAGAGTACAGATCCCGCGACTCACTGCCGGCGGAATTTGGGCTTCACCACAACAAGTTTCACTTCCAGACTCCGGCCGACCTCCATACCGACAGCATAAAGAAGAAGCTCGATCCCATCCGCACCTTTGACAAGTCGCCCCCGCGGTCGCTGCTCACCTCATCAGTGGGCGACCTCTCCCGAAGGCATCCCGATGCGCGGCTCCCTCCGACCCTGAACATGCCGGTTCAACTTCCCATTCACAGCCGCCCAATGATCCTCGAGTCCCCCGCCCGCTTCACAGAAACGCCCGTATATTCTGCCGTGTCGCCTCGGTCCGCACCGTTCCGCCACAGCCCGGTGGACCAGCGCCTGCACCACGATGCGTCAGATCTGGATCGCTCGCCCAGGGCACGGACGAGGCGGAATAACAGCGACGACGCCACGTCGACGCAAGGGAGCTACGAGTTTACCGGGGCCGAAGACATGGAAATCGACGAGGCTTCCTCCATGAAGAGGCTTCACATCGACGACGCCTACGCGGCGGCCGGTCAGAAGCGTCGAGCCGCAAGCCCGCCCGCGGAGGAGATCCTGCTGCATTGCGTATCCGGCCAGAGTGACGTCGTCCGTCGAAGGGACGTGGTGTCCCGCGGCTCCCCAACCCCTCGACTCGCCGTCATTCCTCAAGCCTCGTCCGTGTCAGCCATGTCACCAGCCGCGGTGTCACGCTCCAACTCGTACATGTCCACCGTCTCCATGCCACATACCAACATTACGCCGGCCAACTCGTACGGCCGCCGCTCGCCTGGCGGCACCTCACCCGGCGGCACCTCCCCGACCTCGTGCAGCTCTCCATATATGACACCGGCCTCGTTGACGCACAGCCCGAGGACGTCCATCTCCGGACGAGCTTCTACCCATGCGAGGACGACTTCGGCCGCAAGCCCCCGGAAGTTGACAGAAATACAGAAGCCTGGCGGCGGCTCGAGGCTGCAGGGCTTCCTCATGTGCGAATGCTGTCCCAAGAAGCCAAAGAAGTTTGATAATGCCGAAGAGCTGAGGTGAGTCGACCTCCAACAGGTCCTTGTCCCTGCCACGTCGCATAGGAGGCGCCGCGCTTGTTCTTTTGTGCCACTGTGAAACCAAGCTGCCATTGCCTATCTACGTAGCTACCTTGGACAAACATGGGCTGACCGTCGTCATCCAGTGCCCACGAAGCCGAAAAGCAATACGAGTGCTCGTTTTGCGGTAACCGTTTCAAGAACAAGAACGAAGCCGAGCGTCACCAAAACTCTCTGCACGTCCGCCGCCACTCGTGGTCCTGCTCAGCACTGTCGGGCTACGGCCGCGCGTTCCACGACTCGACGAGCCGCCCCGGAGAAGCCGATACGTGCGGGTACTGCGGCGACGAGTTCCCTAGGTCTGGAGGCGGTGATGAGAATGGGGCGCTCAGCATACCGAGGCACGCTACGGATAAGGACTGGGAGGAGCGGATCCGACACCTGCAAGACGTGCACAAGTTCAGAGAGTGCAACTCGGCCAAGAAATTCTACAGGGCAGACCACTTCCGCCAACATCTGAAGCACAGCCACGCCGGGACGAGTGGGAAGTGGACCAACATGCTGGAGAACGCCTGCATGGTGGAAGAAGATCCATCGCCAAGGTGAAGATGAAGGGCATCAGCTTTGGAAGAGGCGCTGGGTTTCGCACGCAAGTCTTGCCACGGGCCGCGGATGGATCAGAGGGCGGTTCGCCGTCTCACGGCGCGCCCCTTCCCCGCTGCGCCACCTCGAGAGCCACGGGAGGGAGCGGTGGCACAGTTGAGCCCGCAGCAGACCTTTGTTGGGACCAAACGCGGCACGGCGCAGACGCTCGGATGTATCCTACGGCGGGTTTGACTTGATGGAACGACATTACGACATTTTGATTTATTCCCGAGGGCGTTTCTGGTAACACGGATAGGCGCACAAGGCATTGCGCGAGTCGGTAAGGGTTTTCGCGGCACATACCCCCTCATGCGTGGCAAACACAGCGGGCGGCATCAATCTATTTTCCCTCTGGACCAGAGACACTGTTGGTTGAACGAACCAGTCGAAGATGCAGCTGGTGGTTGGGCAAAGGCGTCGGTTGTGGATGATTGCCCATGCATGGCAATGCAAGCATCCCATTCGGCACGCGAGGCAGGGTGCGACGGGGCTATGGGGGCTGATGTCCCGCAGAACCGTTCAAGCAGAACGGCTCCGTACAGGCATGTCTTGCCCTCGGGAACAGGACAGGGCTGGGTTGTTCGGACTAGTCCGTTGACAATACAGGTTTCGATTCTGTCCTGACACCAGCCGATGCCAGAATCGGAGTTGCTCCTTTGGGGCACTTCCCTGTCTCCCTTGGCAGCCGACCTGACCCTCAGCTGACAAACTGGCCGAAACCACGCCGCACCGAGGACGGATGCACCGGAAGGCCAGTGGACCCAGACACCGACAGACGTGAAGGCCCTTGCTCCGTATCAGTCGGGATTCGCGCAAGGCTCAATATTGATCCGGTCTGACGGTCTCTCTGCCGGCAGGCGACGGGGATTTCGACTTTCAATCTCGTCACGTCCAGCATCAAAGATGCAGCAGTCAGTCTCTCAATAGCCAGACGTTCCTTGACGGCTAGCCTGAACCTGCCAGAATCAATGGCAGCGGGAAGAGAGGGTCCAGAGCTGGCCGTGGCGTCGCGATCAGTTGTGTTTGGTCAAGACTCTTCGTCTTGAGGCATGCGGTGGTGGCGGAGCCGACTTGATGGGCTGAAGCCGACGATCCCTGCTTGCGCATGACATTGGCCCATTCTGGGACGGCGGCGAGCGAAGATCCCGCTGTCAAGCTTCCACGGCGCATCATTAGGGTGACTGCACTTCACTGTAGCTCGCACTCTATGCCAGAAAGGCGGATGGCCATTCAAATACCATGCGGGCGGCGGCAGTCTGCGTCTCTCGTCTTCCTAGTCTCTCCTCGGCCGGTCAACGACTCCCAACCGAGTAGCATCGGTGCCACGAGCGTATCGTGTAGTCGAAGAAGCCGGACGGTCGGTTTAGAGTCGAGATGATGGGCTGGGTCGGATGGAAGGACGGACCAAGGAAAATAAACATAAAGCTCCAACAGCACAAAAACATGACAACAGATGCAGAATATTTGCAGGGCTATTGCCTCTGACGGTACTTCGTACGTGAATGTGTAATCCGTATGTAGAGGCAGGCCTTGGAACCCAAGGTATGTCTCGAGACTCGTGTGGATCGGCCATGAACCGACAACTCGACAACTGCGAATCGGCTGGCTCAAAACGCCATGCGTCCAGCCTTGCCTCGTAGTCCCTCAAGCCATCTACAACTCCCGCCGGACTGATTCCGTCCTGGCGATAACAGGAAATTCGTGTGGGGTGACGGCCAGGCCTGCCCTCAGCTGCCCGGGACTAGTGCGTATCCTACGTAGTTGAGGAGGGGGCGCCGCTGCGTGGGAAGGGGTTGTTTTGAGAGGGCGCGCAAGCCAACGGCTTTGGCGAGGTCAAGGGTGCAGCAGGATTTAGGTGGGACAGCTGAGCCAGCAGCGTTCGGCTTTGCCTGGGGCCAGGGTCGCGGGTCGTGGGTCGTGGGTGGAGGAGAGGGCGGAGAGTTGGAACGAATGCGGGAGGTCACGTGCAGGGACCAGGGCACGCATCTGTGGCGTAGCCTTACGGGGCTGATGTGACACGTGGATGTGGCGAGTGCCTGGCCCAGGGAGGGGTGCGTGTGGCGTGGCAAGCGTGGGTAGCAGAGGTACGTACTCTCCACCTGCGAGGGCGTCGCCGAGGAGGGGTGAAAAGTTGCATGTGGGTGGAAGAAACGCTAGCATTTCGAGGTTGTGAGAGACTGCATGTGTCTGCGCTGAGGAAACTGCGGCGATTGCATGGGATTTGCCTTTGCACCCACGAGACACGACGACGACAACCGATTACGGCTAGGATTGCCTGTGCGAACCCTTGACCCTCGTCGACCGTTTACCAGCCTCGGTACGCTCTGTGAGAGAGGACAATAGAGCGGGCACGACCGCCCAGAGCGCCGAGCGAAGCAAGGCGCGGGCAAAGGAGGAGACAGCGGCGGAGAGGGACGTCTCGTTCCACCACGGAGGGCAGATTGCTCGACACTGAGGCCCTGCAACGGAGCGTTGCTGAGATGGCGCTGAGTCGGATCGAAGGGCAGGATGAGCTCTACGTGGGCGGGTAAGCCTCGTCACTACTAGCCTTGTTGCATCACGCAACGGGTTTCCCCCTGCTTCACGGGAATACTGGACTGATATGTTTGGCATGTAGGATCTGGGCTCTTCGCCGGTCAGACTCCCTGACAGAGAGGCGCATAACCCACGTCCTGTCCCTCGTTGGCTTCAACCCCTCCAGTTGGAAGAACTTCAAGGATGAGCCGTGGACAGAGTACGGCAAGGAGTTCCGCCACCTGATTATTGACGTCGACGATGTTGACGAGACCGACTTGCTCGTCGAGATGCCGCGGGCAGTCAAGTTCATTGCCGAAGGCCTAAGTGGGAGCAGAGGCAGCCAAGACGAAGGCGGGGCAGCTTTGCAACAGGGCATGGAGGATATGAAGCTCGGGACTGGAGAGCGGAGAGAAAATACAAAAGGGGGCGCCGTCTTTGTGCACTGCGCCGCCGGCAAGTCTCGCTCCGTCGCCGTCACGGTGGCATATCTGCTGTGGCGATATCCCAACCGCTTCGACCCCAGCATCGTCCCGTCCTCCTCCTACGACCTCTCCGCCAAAGCCGAGGCCTCCAAGCCCCAGCCACTCGTGCCGTCGGCCAAGAAGCGGTCACGCAGGGAGACTGCGCAGGAGGCCGTCGCCGCCGCGCTGAGCCTTGTTCGGCGCACGCGGCCCATGGCTGAGCCCAACGACGGGTTCATGGAGCAGCTCGCCCTCTGGTGGGAGATGGGGTGCCCGGCCGACGTGGAGGCGCACCCTGCCTATCAGCGGTGGGCGTACAGGCGAGAAGTCGAGGAGAACGTCGCCATCGGCCAGGCTCCGAGCCGGCTACGCTTTGAAGACGAGCAGCATCAGGCCACCGGCGGCGACGGCGGCGACGCTCGGACGGCAGACGACGATGCTTCTGGGCTCAGCCTCCGGTGCAAAAAGTGCCGCCGCACGCTCGCGACCGCGCCCTTTATTCAAGCACACAAGCCGCCGCCGCCGTCGAACGCAGCGACACAGCAGCAGCCCTGTCCGCACTACTTCATCGAGCCGCTCGGCTGGATGCGCGGCGAGCTGGAGCGTGGCGAGCTCAATGGGCGGCTCGCGTGCCCCAACGAACGGTGCGGCGCCGGCGTGGGGCGGTACGACTGGAAGGGCATCCGGTGTGCGTGCGGCGGGTGGGTGACGCCGGGCCTGTCGCTGCAGAGGGCGAGGGTGGACGAGGAGGTGAGGAGGAGGCCGGCGGCGCGGGCCGGTGGCGACGACGACACAGCGAGGAGGGTGGGCATGGGGATACGGATGCCGCCGGGGGCAGGACGGGGTGGAAATCTGTAGACGGAGGTGCAGGCTTGCGTACTACTACGAGGCACTCAGAGTACCTACGCTGATATCCAGGAATAGAACGACGGATAGATGACAGAACGGGCAGTGATGGGCTGAGATGCCCTCAGTGGAACGGCGCCGATCCGGTGGGACACAAGTCCCGTGCTGGCCCCATGGAGAAGGAGGTGAGCGGCCCGGCTGCCGCGAGGTGCGTCCGAGGTAGATGCTGGGACTGCGCCACGACTGTGATGGCACGCTGCGGTGCAGGGTCCAGGGTTACCGCGCGAGACTTGCTGCATCGGCTGAGTAAGTCTGTTCGAGGCCGGGGTTGTTTGCGGGAGGCACTTGGGGGGCGCTCCCGGGTGCTGCTGCCGGTCGATTGCGAGAGGCTGGATCCAGGGAGGCTCAGGGTGTAGTCCTGATACAGTATTTATGATGTATCCTTTGAACTCACGATCTCTTGTAGTGTGCCAAGGCTCCGGCTTTATGCCTTGCAATGGGTTTAGCCAACTAGGAACCACGGTCGGAGAGGTTCATACAATACTACTTGATATACTTGCTAGAGGTAGAAGCAGCTCGATGTAGCTCCAAGGAACGGCACGGTGGGGGGCTCCGCACACCGGAAGGGCAGCGGCGGTGCTAGGGCAGCGCGACGGTCCGTCTGGCGATGTAAGGGCTCTTGTGGGTTGGCACATCACATGTTCCATAACTGCTACTTGTGCCCCGTAAGGTTGTTTGGCGGCCACGTCGGACGCTGAAGGGGGGCGAGTTTCTGCTACCAGGCGCCTCTGTTCCCTCCACGGCTCTCTCTCCTCAGAACTCGCCAGGGACGCAAAGGCTGCAGTGGGAGATACGGCCATGGCTTGCAGCGGCTGCCCTGGCTCTGACTGCTGCTCGGGCTGCTCTCGGCGTCTGGCGATGCGGGCTTGTACTGTGAGTGTGTCCTGTCACGTACGGAGTACGCATACCCGTGATAGCAAACCGTCGTCAAGCCGTACTCGGCATCTCCATGTCTCATGACATTCACGTTATGCTCTACACATGCCATCTCAGCTGACCCAAACAAAGGCTTGCTTGCCCCCTGCGTCTGGACAGACCTCACCACCATCCCCGTCACAATCCCCACCGACGGCTTCCACTCGGCGGCCCGCATGAAGGCCTCCTTCGCGCTCTTCGACTCGCCAAACGCGCGCTTCAGTACCTGGGGCGACGGCTCCACGGCCTTCGACCTCACCGGCGGCGAGGCCTCATGGTCCGCATGGGAGGTCGCCAACGGCTGGGGCGCCGTCGACCACTGGAGCACCCGGCTTAGGTGCGACAAGGTTCCCTCTGCGCGAGCCTGCGTCCGCGAGCTCCTCGACGTCGCGGCTGGGCCGTACTACGCGCGGCCGCGGAGTGCGAAGTTTAAGCGCTGGCTGCGTCGAGGGATGCGGGCCGCTGCCGATGGGCGAGTCGGGTTGCGGGGCGTGCGTGACGGCGAATGCAACGGCGCGGGCGACGGCGGGGACTCGTCTGCCGCTCGGTTACCAGGGCCGGGCCGGGACCCACTGGCGAGAGCTCCGGCTACGCGCCGGGACGGCTGGTGCGGCTCCGATCGGGGCTGGCACCTTTGGCGTGGCTGGCAATTACGAGTACGAGTACGTATGTTGCTGCTGGGTTGTGTTATGGACCGGCCCTTGTGAGGCAATCTGACGATGTCGTGAATGTACAAGGGCTATCGGTGTAACTTAGCGTACGTGGTTACCAGGCTGTCGGTTATAGACATGGACAAGGGCATTCGACTTGTGGACACACCCGTGTAAGTATTTCACGGCCGTAATTCGGCTCTGCCCCTGTTCGTGAGCAAGCTCATCCCTCAGGCCGTCGTCGCAGTTCTTTCCATGCTTGCCTCTAATACATGTCAGGAAGCTTTGGGGCGTGCCCGAGAACGCCTTGAACGCCTTTCAGGGCTAGACAAGTCTCACCCTGTGTAGAGATGGACCCAGATATGTCAACCAGGCCTATCATCGGACAACCGAAGTGCGCTGTTGCGCCCGGCGTCGAAGCTACTGATACGCTCGCAAAGTCCCGGAACAGAATCATCACCGACTGCGGAAATGGTCGCCAATCGTATTGTGCTTCCCTTTACAACGCCGCCGGCTTTCCGCAAACGTGCCGGTAACGTGACGGACCGGGCCAGTCCCTGCACCGCTTGGCTGTCATCTAGAAGCCTTCCATTTGCTGACGGGGCTCGTCAGCAGTGGTGTTCCACGGCCTTGCTGGGCCCCCGCGATCACACAGCTTTAAATCTCACTGCATATGCGAAAGCCCTAGCGTCTTCCCTTTATGCTGGTGGCTCTCTGCTCGTCGGCTCTCCGCTGATGCTGACCTGCGATGCTAATTATCCCATCACGACCCTGCTCGAGAAGGATGCCCTGCTCGTCGTGATCGTGCCTAGTTCGCGCGCGCACAGATCCACCGTCAGCAAATATCCCACGAATAGTTTGATATCTGTTGTCTACAAGTGAACGCTGATCGTGAATGCCGTCGTTGACGACTTCCGCAAAAGGCACCGACCCGAGAGCCTGGCATGGCAACTAGACGGCACCCCAGGATCGCATCAAGGGAGTCCGTACTCGAGGCGACGTGAACAGTCCGCCACAACCGCGGCACGTTCCGGGGTTCTTGAAACCCCAGCCAACAGCTTCGCGGCAGGGCATATCATCGAACCCTCGTCGGCGTTGACGTATTTATCCCCGAGGTCGTAAACGGCGGGCATGCCGACGACACACCAGGAACAGCATCCATCATGTCGTTTAGATAGGCACCCACCCTGGGGGTAGAGGCAAGAGTACAACGGCCTCAAGTACCTGCGGCCCGACCCTTGGAAGCGAGATCACACGCCCCTCGTCCCAGACCACGCCGGCCTCATTGCACTCGATGCAGGATGCGGGAAAGAGTCGCGTAACCCTGCCATCTGCGAGCCCTCGAGGGGTCCCCCGCGGATTGCCTGACCGTTTCGTGGACTCTTTTTCTGCATCCGCGACTGCCTCAACCCAGACTCTGCAAGTTGTCGTGGCTAGTGGAGGCAGACGCAACGCTCGGTGGAAGCGGGATGCCCCCCTCGGCGACATTCCTCGATGCGGCGTGGGGGCATCGTCAGACGCGGGGATTGCCAGCCAGAGACGGGGCTGAGGTCCAACAGCCCTCACCTAGGGTACAACTAGGTCCAGAGCATCTAAACTGATGTACTGTAAAGTGCTTCCAATCTGTATCGTGTTACTTGTGTTGGGGAGCAACCGAAGAGTGCCCATGCCGTGGATAGTCTGGGCGTCATCGGGGTCGCAAGCGTTGTGTTGTGAAAGCACCTGCAGGTGTGTGCCATCATGACAGATGATAAGTGGCTGCATATGCCCTGTCGGTCGAGGGCAGAGAGAAAAGGCGGATGCGTCGAAATGACCCATGGCTCACCGTCTGAAGCATATCGCTCGACGTCCGGTCCGCACAAGCCCGATCCTTGGCAGCGCAGAATGCAGCTTCTTGTGGCCTCGCCATGTCCACAGCCAGACTATGGATCTGAAAAGGGCTACTTCAGCCCAAGCTAGATGACTGATCATTCATCTGTCGAGAACTGTGGCGTTGGGAACTCCCCTACTGTGGAGCGAGTTGAGAGAAGAGGTGGGAGGATATTAATTAAGCGCTAGCCGTTATGGGGAATTATGGTGCATCTGGGGTCCTTTATGTTAGGGACATTCACTCCGTCGTGTAACGAGCTTCAGGGATGGCTTTAGGAGTCGGGGGTCTCTGAATGCCCTTATATTGACCCGCATCGACAGCTTTCCAGAATCAGATGCGCGCGTGTCACTCTCTGATAGACGTCCACGCAAGAACTGGGGCAGGAAACGCCCAGAAGCTGGAACCGAGCCTCGCATAAGTTGGGCCAGCAGGAACCTGGGGCGCAGAGGCGAGTATGGATGCTCACATACTGAAGTGGTGTGTGGACAAGAGGATACGCCAACGTGGTGACAGAACCTGGTTCAGGAGAACGTTTGCCGAGCCAGATATCTTGATCATACCACTGTCATGTTTCTCGGCCAAGGCCACAAAGCAGAGCTGCATACTTTCGCCGAAGCCTCGGACTATCCGTCGGTTGTACTTTAGGCGCTTTCGGGACCGCACGAGCAACGACACTGAAGACAGACAGGCACCGACAATCTGGCAGCAAACGATTGAAGTTGGTCAGAGGAATCACGGCCTCTCCGAGAAATGGTACTCATCATTTCATCGGGAGTTGGGTCCTTGCTATGCCACCTTTCGGAAGAGATTGTGCCCGCGCGTGGGAGCAGTCGGTCTGCCGAAGCGTCTGACCGATGACGGCTGGTCATCACTGCCTCATCTGCCTTTGACATCCAGTCGTTCATCTGGCCAGTTGAATTTTCCCGGGGAGGGCGGCTGGCACGGTTTGGAATTCGCTCTGTCCCTGCTTCGAAGTTTTGCTCACTTCCCTGGGACGTTTTTCGGGACTGATGGAAAGTAGTTGGGCTGCGAGACTCGCTCACGATCCCTCTTTGCGGTCTCAGCCTGGCGCTTCCGCTGCAGCCGTTGCTGGTAGAATGTGCTGGTGAAAGTCAGCCATGTGCTTGTAAAAAGGTTGGCGCCCATGCTGTCCAGACCTCTTCAGTTCAAACACCCGTGGCTCTTCCTCTTGAGTTGCAGCGTCGTCCTTTGCATGGCGAGTCAGCATAAGCACATAACCACCGTCGGGAAGTATAGTGGTTGGTGGCTTTGGCCAACTTACTGTTTTGTCATCTGCTCCCTCGTCCTTGTCGTCGCTTTGCTTCTTGTCCGCCTCCTTGTCCTTGTCCTTGTCCTTGACCTTGTCCTTGTCTTTAGATTCCTTGTCCTTCTTTTTGCGCTGCCTCTCCTCGTACTCTTTCTTTAGCTTCTCGGTCTCCTCAGCCAGCTCTTTTTCTCGCCTCGCCTTGACTGCCTCCTCATCAATCTTTGGGGTGCAAAGGTATTTGTCCTTTAGGTGGACAGGGCAGACATAGAAGAAGTCCTTTTGGCGGCGTCAGCTGTGTCTATCCCCGCGTTTACACTCCGGCGGCCGCTGGAAGTCGTGCCACACCTTCTTATCGGGAGTGATGAGCACCGACGTGGTCGGCTTGTAACAGATGTCGCACGCCTTTGAGGATGTCTCGGCGACTTTCCGATGCGTGTACAGGTTCGGAAACTGCGCTGCCATTTTTAAACTCGTGCTCAGATGTCGTTTTCTCGTTCTGTTGGGCAAGAGAAGCAGGCTCACAGCCACTGAGTTGTGAGGACATCTCCAGAGCTCCGTTGGGCGGGGCCCCACCGTTGGCGCTCGATGAAGTCACGCTGCTGTTGCTTGGATGACTAAGCATGCCGTCACGTCGATGCAACAATCTGATCGCGTCTGAACCTCACCTGGCCTTGAGCGAATCCCGACCTTGCACGTACTGAGCGCTCAATTCTGGGAGCGAAATTTTCTCCTTGCCTCGAAACCGACGGTCCTGCTCGAAGATGGCCGTGGCACTGGACTCGCAGAGACTGGGTGCCATCTTCCAGTCTCGGCCCGACATCGTCGAAGGCATCAAGAGAGCAGCCGGTGGGTGCATCCCCTTGGTCGCAAGTAACAAGGCGGCGCGGCTAACCCAACCAGCAGACTCCCCTGGTAGAATTGCGCTCTTCAACGAGATTGCCGGTCACGTATACGATCAGCTGCACGACAGCGGAGAGCCGGCGCAGAAGCGGCGACGAGTAGATGCGGCGCCAGCCAACGGAGCGGCAGCCCCGTCGGGATCCGGCAACGCGGCCGACGAGGCGGTGCTGCTGGAGGTGAAGGAGATTTCGGTTTCGGCGCCGCAGCGGAAGAAGTTTGAGCTCTGCCTCACCCAAAACTTCCTCTACGCAAGAGCCCCCGGGACTGTGGCCCCGGTTCCTGGCATAGCCTATGCGTGGAGAGACATCGGTACGTGGGCTCTTATACAACGGCTCTGCCGCCGTGGCTCTGTGCTAAGTCTTGGCAGAGTACGCTTTCTACCTGCCCGTCCCCGACAAGGCACAAGTTCAGCACAACTACGTGCTCTTCCCCCGAGACACGAGCCTGCCTTCCAAGACCAATCCCCCGACAGCCGAGCCGCTGGTCTTCACGGTCCCCTCGACAGCGCCGAAGGAGGGCACCATCGGGGGCAGCCTGGCCGGGCCAGCAGCGGCCGTGTCGGACACCTACAGGTCTCTATTTCACTGGGCCTTTGACAAACGGCTCAAGGCCGCTGGCAACGCGGTCGAGCTCGTCTCTGCCGACCCTAGCAAGTTTCACAGCATAATTCGGCAAGCCCATCGGCCAAACGAGAAGGCGGTGCACGTGGGCGGCTTCAGGGGCTCCAAGGACGGCTACCTGTTCTTTCTCGAGAATGGCATTCTCTGGGGGTTCAAAAAGCCCTTGATTTTCATTCCTCTCAGCCGAATCGCCGCCATCAGCTACACCAGCATCCTGCAAATCACCTTCAACATCGTCGTCGAGGTCTTCTCTGGCGAGGGCGAGGACACGGACGAGCTCGAGTTTGGCATGCTGGACCAGCAGGACTATGGCGGCATAGACAACTACATCAAGCTGAACCGCCTGCAAGACAGAAGCATGGCGGAGCAGAGGAAGGGGAAGCTTCAGTTGGCCGAAAATAGGGGTCCCAAAAAGAATGCTGCGGATGGTGAGGACGGCGACGCTGACGAGGCCGGTGCTCAAGTTGGGAACGGCATGACCGAGCTCCAGCGCGCCGAGCTGGAAGCCGAGCAGCAGATGCAGGAGGACGAGGACGAGGACGAGGAGGACTACGACCCTGGCAGCGAAGGGGACAGCGAGGGATCCGGCGACTCAAGCGACGAAGACGGCGATGGAGAGGAAGACGAAGACGAAGACGAAGACGAAAGCGGGGGAGAGGACGGTGATGCGGAGGACGAAGAAGTCGAAGAGCAGGAGGAGGAGGAGGAGGAGAAGAAGCCGCGGCCAGTCAAAAAGGAGGTGGTGGCTCCTCCGGCAGTTTCGCAGGTGCCCGTCCGACAAGGCTGGGCAGCCATTGGTAACCCGCGGTCTGCCGATGATTTGGACATGGATGAAAAGTTTGACGTGGTGGGTTGAAGGGACTACGAGGTACCTGTACATGCCGTCACTTCGACAGTGCGTAATATTAGGAGGTATGGAGCAACCAGTGATGTGGTCCTCTTCGAGTTGTCTAGTAGATAACAACTGCGACGGCGGAATGTCGTATATGTATCTGATACCTCCGACCTTTTTCCACGCAGACCCATCCGTCTACTCACACGACCGTCACCTCCCTCGAATCTCGTCTGTTGGGTCGTCTGGCCAGCGTAGAACGGGCACTTGGAGAAGTGGCATTTGGAGAAGTGGCATTTGCCCGTCGAGATCCAGTATCGGTCAGCGAGACGCAGCTCTTCTTACGTTATGTAAGAGGAAATGCACTGCCCGCCCAAGCAGAATAGCAAGTCGTTCAATAGTAATTCAAAGAGACAGACCGAAAAGAGGCAACAAAGTCCATCTCAAAACTGGGAGGAAAACCAAGAACTTAATTGCTAGGACCATGAAGAAATGGGGGCCCATCTGTTACAGCAGACACAGATGTCCCCTTGTATGTATGCCTATGTACAACTCCCTGGTCTTCCTCCGTCCTTTGTTGTGGTTTTCTTGTTTTCCGATCCCGGGTCTGTTCCAACACCCCAACAAATCATCCCCCAACTAACCTTGTGATATATAACATAGCTAGTGATGAGCCTACCGGTAACAA
This sequence comes from Tolypocladium sp. Sup5 PDA-1, assembly GCA_000750105.3. Classification (NCBI taxonomy): domain Eukaryota; kingdom Fungi; phylum Ascomycota; class Sordariomycetes; order Hypocreales; family Ophiocordycipitaceae; genus Tolypocladium; species Tolypocladium sp. Sup5 PDA-1. Next base: position 114,690 of record JPHH03000067.1, read on the forward strand.
ACAGACGTCATCCAACAACTTATGGCCCACCAGCACGGCCCTCCGTTACCCAATAATCATCTCCTTGCCTGCGGCAGTACCTCGCTCCTCGAACGCAATAGTATGCACCACCATTCTTGTTGTCTATATTAGGAGACCAGTAGATACCGATCCCCCAATTGCCATCACAATCAATGTATTCGGTCGTGTACGCAGTCAAGGCCATGTTGTACCAGCTACCCACAGTATCTCCAATATCGCCACTCCAAGTGTACTGAGCCCCCCCTCGGGTAGCGAAGCTTTGGGACACGGCTTAGCGTGTTGGCTGGAAAGGTTATTGTACTGCTCGCTCGTCTTTTTGTATATGAATTACAGCCGATTGCTACGATTTTCTGTGAGCTTCATTGTACGCACTGATACAGGCCATCTAAGCTTGGAGGGAGGGAGGGCGGTCTAGGGGGGCAAAAGAAGACATGGGCAGAAGAAGACAGGGGCAAAAGAAGCGGCATTCAGCTCGACGCAGGCTATCTAGATATGAGATATCCTAATGTTATCAAAGGTGGCGTCTGTCTGGAATGCCCGTACACCATTCATACCACTGCTGTAAGTTCCATCCCTCAAGTCAATCTTAGGGCGGCTCATGTCATCAACATAGATGGCAATCGAGTCACCGCTGGCTCGTACCTTCATGTGGTGTACCTGGCCAGGTCGGATTTCTACCTGCACTATGCTTAGATGCGTCCAGTTATTATTAGCTCAACCAAGAACGACGAAGCTATCGGTTCCAATGCCAGTAAAGTAGCCGCTGTAGTTGTCCACGCCAATGCTTGGGTTGGATACACGAAACATTAAGCCAGCATTCCCGGGACTGGGATTCGGGATAAGTATATCGGCTTCCAAGACAAAATCGGTGAAGCTAGTGTTGATGAGTGCTTTGCCACCAACTGAGTTGCCGGCAACGAGGGCATGAGACGCTGCATAAAAGGTGCCATCATAAGCCGTCCACCCAGTCATTTTGCCATCATTGAAGTCATAGGAAGCAATGACTGACTGCGTGGGCGACGGCGGGTCGATGCTACAACAAAGCTAGGTCAGCCTTGGGCTCTACTTGGCCTCCAATATATGATGGATGTCACTCACTCGCCGGATGGATCAGTAGGCCTCGTTGGCTGAGAAGCGTTCCACCCGTATACAGGGCCGGTGCAGTACGCGTACCCAACGACGAGTTTTCGAGTGCAGTCGGTTACCGAAAGCGACGGATTGACCTTGAGGAAGAGATCGAAGGCAATCTTGTCCTGCGTGCACCTCATAGCGCATGATGCGTCGTCCCCAGCGACGCGCCAACGTCCACAGTTGAAGGTCGTGTCCGGAGCCACTCCTTGAGCCTTGTCTGGAGACTTGACGATGTCGTTTGTGTATCCCGTTTCTTGCCCCGGCAGAAGCGTGGGGCCGGGAATGGGCACCGTCGCCGTGAATTTGCCCCCCTGAACGCCGAGGCAGAGGACGTGGGCAGAGGACGTGGCCAAAGACTCCGGATGACACCTGCAGACTCCCGCAGCCAAGCTCGAGCCAGGGATTGTGCTGCCGAATGTGGCCGAAAGATAGTCCTAGAGATTGCTCGATGGTCGTGCAGGTATCTTCCGGTTTGAGTGTGCAAGTACTACCGGGGGGCTGCGACACATATAGTAGAACGATAGTCTGCTGCATTCCCTTTGGCTCACACTAGATGCGCGCCCCAGTTAACAATCCTACGCTTCTCACTACGAGTACACATCCTACGAAAATTTAGTCATCGTGGCGCGGTCGCAGGATGTGTAGTGAGAAGCGTAGGATTGTTAAGTGGGGTGTAGATGAGTGGCATTGCAGGAGTCCAAGGGAGGCCAGCGATGATATGTAGTCCGCCCCTTCTGCACTGTCTAGGCTAGAAGGGGCATGCGCAATTGACCTTATTCTGTCTGGTGGGGCCAGCCAGGCAACCAGGGCAATGGATAGTCATGCGGACGGCCCCTACTCGTACTCGTAACGATACCCGTTCGCAATGAAGTCGACGATTTGTTCTTGACGTACGTCCGTAGTCAGTCAGCAGCAGATCCAGGCCAAAAGGCGCTTGCGATGCCAATGCTACTGCCATCGCCCTTGCTTATACAGACGCTGCAGCGCGCTGGCTGGGAGACGATGTACACGCCTGGGTTCGGATTGACACTACCCTACTTCGCACGAGTTCGATGCGTGATACTCTGAGATAATGTCAAGAAATCAATCTCAAGCCTTGATTGGAGCTCCCGCGCCAAGGACCCACGTGACCTTCCCGTCAGCCAAAGGACGTGCACGTGACCCCCCCAAATCTCCAGACCTCTGCGGCATTGCATCAAGAACTGGCAGGGGAAGATCAAACCCGTCGCGATCAATCGCCTCATCTTCGAGCACGCCGCCTCCGCAGCCGCACACCTCGCGCCCATCATGTCCGGAGGGCACAAGCCCATCCGGCTGCCGCCGCTCAAGGTCCTCCGCGTCCACAGCCCTAAGCGCCAGCCAGAGAACCCGTGCATCGCCATCATGTCGAGCGTCCTCGGTACGTCCCCCATGCCTCTCCCCCATGCCTCCCACGCCCAGCGCGCCCAGGATACGTGACGCAAGGGAGGGGGAGGACCCGAGATTGTATGCTGATGCTGGATAGCCTGTTGGGCCTCTGCCGGGTACAACGCCGCTGGATGCGCCGCCATCGAGAACCAGCTACGCAGATGCATGGACGGCCCGCCGCCGCCGCCCGCGCCCGCCAACACCATCAACTACCACCTCTCCCGCATGCAGAAGCACGTCCTCAGCCCGCGGAAGCAAAAGTGATGGGGCTCCTCGATCGGCCGGTCGCCGCTCGGTTCTACTTATAGCGCTCTGTCCGGTTGTCAGCAAGCCGCGAGCCCTATTCACATCTACGAACCGTCGCCGTACACTAGGAAGCAAATCGCAAGGCAGAGGCAGGAGCGAACAACAGGGCAGGCTCGGGTGAATGTGAGGGATTCGGTGTATAAAACGACAGCGGAAGACTGCATTTCTGGCGTTGAGGGCATTTACACAATTGTACAATACACATGGGCATGGAAAAGCCAGCTGCGGCGATGGACGCCTTTGTACGATGACATCCCGTCCCGGATTATCGATATACCAAGTTGAGTGTTCCTCACCTCGCACACAACTCGATAAGTGTTGGTCAAGTCTTGCATTGCTTGTCCATACAAAATTAGGTAGCACCATGCGTCATGTTTGCACTGTCTTCTATATCTATCCAGCACAGCAGCAATTCCATCCAACCCAGCTCCCCGCAACAAGCCCCCGAAGCAAATTCAAGTCACGAAAGAACGAACGTTTGCAGTCCCCGCGTTCTCCTGTCCCCATGTGCGCCGTTGTCCCGTCAAGGTCGTAAAAGAAAAAAGGTACCGAACAGGGTCGGCCGAGCGGTTTGGCTCTCATCTCATCCATGCCGTGTCATCCCAGAGGGGAGGGGGTGTCGATTCCATGGCCCTGACAGGCCGAAACAATGAAATATTTGCTCTCGAAAGAACGGCTCGAGTTGGCGCAAAACATGGACAGGCAAAATCGAGAGTCGGCGCGTGATGCCCTTGCGAGAGTACGCAATTCGCTGAAGAGTCGTGTCTATATGGCAGTTCTGAAAACCCCGAAGAAGAAAAAAAAAAGGGTTATCGTGCCCCTTTCATCGTGCGTCATTGTCCCTCAAGCCGTGCCCGGAGAATTGGCAAATGCGATGGTTCCATGCGCCAAGTATGCGAATGCTCCCGTAGTATCCTGAGTCTGAATGTTATCACCTTCTCACTTGTCCCATGTCCACATTCGCGTCCCCGCCGACGGGCTGCTCGTGGCCGACGACTATCCGGATGGGCAGCGTTGATGAGAGCAGGTCTCATGATGCCTCTCCCACGCAGAAGAGTTCTATCTCTCCCACGCCTCCGGAGTACATGTTCCTCACCCCCTCGCGCCACTCCATGAATGCGATTTGGATGTCGTCATCACTCTCGATCGTGACAAAGTCGCCGTCCTCGTCGCGGTACCGCAGCTTCAGCATGCCCTTACCGATGCTGCTGTTCATGAACCGCGCGAGCTTCGCGTCGATCCGGTCAATGAGCGACTGGTAGGTTATGTTGAAGGCAACGACAAGCGTGACGTAGTTGCCGCTGTCGCAGTTGACTCGGACCTTGAGCTGCGTGGGGAGGGGCATATCGGGGCTCGCCAGAGGGTTCCCAGACTGCGGCGGAATCGACCCCGTGCCCAGCGCCGGGGACACGGTCCGCGAGTTGGCCGCGGCCGAGTCGACTCGCAGCGTGTTTCCCCCAGGAGGCCCGGGGGTGTTCTGCCGGGGGTAGACGGGCTGCGCAGGGAAGTGCGACATTGTGCCGCCGAGGCTGCCAGAGTGCTGGTGCATCCGCTCGCGTTGGGCGCCGGGGCTCTGCGTGCTGGTTCGAATCGGAATCTCGTTGCGCGGCGAGCCGGTCTGCGACCTCGGGATGCTACCGTCGTGTGCCGGGTGGAGGTGCTGAGGGATCCCAGGCACGGCCGGGATGTGGCCCTGGCTAGGCTGCCGCTGTCGCGGTATGCCCGCCGCGTTGACGTCGGGGGTGCTGTAGGATCGGCTCCTCTGCTGCTGGGCCGCGCTCTGGCTCTGCGTGGCCATGGCGGGGAGCGATGGGCCGCGTGGATTCCTGGCATTCATGGCATGCGGGTTGGGCGACGAGCCGTCGCGAGACGGGGCGCGAGGCATCGCCGGCGCGGTATAGCGGTTGCTGTCGTCCCACATGGGCTGCGGCGTCCCCGACTTGGAGAACGAGTACCCCGCCGCGGGGAACACGCCGCTCGTGGTGCTCGTCCGCGACGACGCGGGCGAGTCGGCTATGGGGGAGAAGTAGCTGTCGCCTCCCCTGGCGCCGGGAGACGGGGCGCCGTTACCCTGCGTCTGGAGGCTCAGCGGCGCGGGAGGTGCCGGTAGCGGGAATCGGGGCGGCGGCGCTCTCACAATGCCCACGAGGGACTGTGTGCTCTCGCCAGTCGCCGAGCGCTGCCTCAGGTTTGACGTCGAAGCGGTACGCGGCATGGCTACACCCATGGACTGTGCGGGCATCGGGAACTGCGCGGGGGCAGTCGCCGGCCCATAGTCCTCGTCGTCTTCCTCGTCCTGTTGCAGGTACGGGTTCTCGAGGCCGCCGGCATGGTCGCGCGTCCAGGCAAAGTCCGGGGCGATCCCTTCGGGGCTCGTCGACAGTCGCGGGGCGTGCTCCTTTCGCTGGGTCTCGAGTCCCACCGCCCATTTCTTCATCATCTCTTCGTTGAGAAACTTGATTGTGAAATTCTCGACACCCGGGTCACCCTTCCACCAAATTTGAACGCTGTGAGACCCTGCGCCGAGAGGTTAGCTAGCCTTCCACGCACGATTCCAAGGGTCGCGCAGGGAACACACCAGGCTTTGAAAGAGACACAATGTCAGTAACGTTAGTCATGAATATCCTGCCTTTGAGCTGGAGCTTGACGTTCCTGTTTCGGACTCTGGGACCCGAGGACCGGCTCTTGTCCTTTTTGTCCTTGCCCTTGGTCGCCGAGGCCTCCTTGCAGCACAGCAAGATGCACTCGAAAAGATATATCTCGTACTAAAGCGAACCGTCAGCATCTCTGCAACTGGAGTTGCGATTCGGCGGCAAAAACAGGACAACATACGTCTTTCTCCTGGTCGCTTTTGCCGGTGATGACTCCGTACACGCCGTGCAAGAGCAGCTTCCCAAACGACTCCACCTTATGGGACTTCCAGTCGTCTACTCTGGTGATCAGGTCCTCCAGAGCCTCGTCCAACAAGTCTCGGTTTACGGCTTCATTGGCCTTTTGCAAAACACGCTCGGCCGCCTCGCACCCCATCATCAAGTCATCCTTGACCTCGGCATCGTCGGTCTTCTTATGCAGGTCCTGTGTGCCATTGTTAGCTTTTTCTCGCCCCTCGCGGCCCAGGCCAGTCCTCCTCGGACATACCTTCAAGAGCAGCGGATATTTTACCAGCCGCTGCATGGGCTTGAGCAAGAATCCATCGAGGGTGTTGAAGTCGGTGGCGACGGGATGGTCCGAGAGCTGGATCTTGTCAAAGACTTGGTTGGCAATCTGCGCCGCCTTTCTCTGATTTGCAATAAACGGCTGATAGATGTCGAAGGCGTCTTCGTAGAAGCAAAACGGCGCACCCCAGCGTTGAACGGCCATGGGCATCGAATTCGTCGTCTCGACCCGGATGAGGAAACGTCTTTGGAAGTCGAGGATTGCGTTAATGTTGAGAAAGATTTGGTGTACAATGTCACCCGGTACGGCGCCCTTTTGCTCCAGGGACTTTTTCAAGTCGTGCAGGTTCTCCAGGTCCTGCACATACTTGCGCTCCGTGTCGACCAGCTCCTTGACAATGTGATCCCTGTAGCTCATCTGGTAGCCGCTGGCGGCACTCGCTGGTTCATCCTCCGGGTACGGCTGCTGTTGCAGCAGGAGGCCTCGTCTCTCGGCCAGGTCCAGAACGTAGTTGACGACTTGGGTAACCTGTGGATGGGAATCGGTCAGCACCACAAGGCAAGTTTGGGCGGCTTCGGGAGACTGCCTACCTTGACAAAGCCGCTGGTATCATTTCCCATCAAGTCAGTGATGACAAAGCTCTCCGCGGGAGGAACCTGCAGGTCCTTCATGCACGCCTGGACGAATTTGAAGATGGCAATCTTGGACTTTTTGGCCTCCGAGGCGTTGGGGTCTTCCACCTTGAGCGGCTCGGCGGGTTGCAAGGAATTGTAGATGGCTAGGAGGGGGTATCCTGCGCGAAAGAGATTCCACAGCGGGTCGACGGGGTCGGTCGGGTCCAGCTGCTCGAGGAACGGGTCGAAGCCGGGCACCTGCCCGAGGCGCTGCTTGAGGGAGACGCAGATCTGGTACAGGGAGCGCGACGCGTCCGCCTTTTGGTTGATGATGTTGGACGTGGCCATGACGGGGCCGCCGTTTTGGCCAGCGAGGATGGTGCCACCGCTGGCGAGGGAGTTGAGGGACGCGGATGAGCCAGCGTAGGCCGTCGAGCCCGACAGCTGACTGGTGCGCGGCGCATTGCTCATGCTGTTCTGTTGCAGAGCTCCGGTGCCGCTCAGGCTGGACTGGAAGACCGGCGCGGTGTTGTTTCTGAGCAACGGGGCATGGGCCATGTCCTGCTACTCCATCCGTCGGGGGAGGGGAGCGGGGGTTGACAGACGCCGATGGACGACTCGAGGGAGGGAGGGTCTGGCGAAGAAGCCCCGGGGCGGCGTCAAATGCGGAGAGGATGAAGGGCGGCGGTCGGTATGATCGGTTCGGCGACTGTTGTCCTGTCCTGTCCCGTCCCGTGGATGTCGAGCCTCCCTTTGCTGCACGAGGGGTGGGTGGTCTCAGACGGCAGCTGTCGTGTCATGCAACAGCGATAGCTCTCTACGCCCTCGCTTGGGGTGACAGCTTGCCACTGTTGTATCTCGAGAGGGTCGACGGCTGGATGGATGGACGGTTGGACGGTTGGATGGTTGTTCAAAGGACCCCCTATGTCGGGAGGGGGAGGGGATCTGGGAATCGCGGTGAGAGGCACTGGCGTCGCACGGTCGGATGTCCAGGTGGCTTCCGCCACGGTCGTCGTGGTCGTGCTTCGCGGGAGCGACGTCAATCGAGGCGGATGAGGCTGCAGGCTGCGTGCGATGCAGGCGGATCGCTGGACAAACTCACAGCAGGCAAGGCTGCTTTGGTGGCTGGCTCACCAGCGTCGAACACGTGGGTCGAGAGTCGTTTGCAACGCGAGGCAGGGTACCACGCAGCACCAGCACCTCAGATACGGGATGAGGGGAGAGGGGACGGGAGTCTTTGTCCCGGGGTTGCGCGCACAGCACACACACGCGCACACACAGAGACGGGCGGATGGCGAGAGACGGGGAGTAAGGTGCCTTATGGGAGAGAAGAGAGTCGATGGAGGCGGCAGAAGAGAATGGGAGAAGCAAACACCAGCGAGGAGCGCTCGGCGATGATGGTGGCGGGATGGATGCCACAGCGGCGGGTGCCCACTGCCCGCCTCTCACCCGACGACCGCAGACTGTCCGCCGACTGCAGCACACGGCCAAGTACCTAGCGCTGGCGCGTATGTACCTACCGTGGTCAGGCTGAGAGGACGGGAGCGCTGCAGCACCACCCAGTTGGGGGGCAGGTACATGCGTCTTGGGGCGCAGTCGGCGGCTGAGCCAGGTACCGCCCAGGTCTCCCTCCCATTTTATGGCGGACCAACAAGAGCGCTCGACGTCAACCAAGGGTTCCCTGATGGATCATGGACATATGCCTGTTTCATCCTAGGTAAGTAAAGGTGGATGCTATGCCGCACACAGTCTAAGCTCCCGTCACATTGTCACAGAAGCGGACGGATCGCTGTTCTTCCTCGAGTCGCCTCCCAATGAGGGCCTGCGTCGACAGCCAAGACGCGGGTCGTGACGAAGTCCTAGCACGGATACCATGCCTTGGGGCTGCAAGCACGAAGGCCACTTGCCCGGGCGCCGGGAGAGCGATGGGTTGCGGCCCGTGGCGTTGGCCTTTGGCACGATGCCGGTTTGGCTGGACATCTCCGTTCCCTTACCTCTCCCAACAGCCCGCCCTGCGTCGACGAGTTGGCTGGATGGCGACGTGATTAACTGCGGGCATCATGCTTAAGCCCCCTGCAGCCAAACGAAGAGCAATGGGCGCAAGAGAGGAGAGAAGGGAATGTGAGCGCAGAACGGCGCCTGGTCCTCTGCTCTTCCCCACCTCACCATCCAGAGCCTGTCAACCCATCGCCACCAACGTAGTTGTCCTCTGGTGCTATCGAGGTTCGCGACCACAGTTGCAGGACAACCCTTGGGACTGTACCGAGCAGCCGTTGTTGGTGATGTTTGGACGACGATGAGGTAAGGTATCTGTACACGCAGCAACGCACCGGAGCACAGCACCCAGAGCACAGCACCAGAGCACAGCTTAGCCGCAGTTCAGAGGCCTCGGAAACCGGCCGCCAACGCGACGGCATCTTCCCTCGACTCCGTGCCCCGGGCACTGATGTTTCATCACACCCATCCAACTCGAGCGTTGGAGCCGATAGCGACGGCGTCCAAAGCGTTTTGTGGCGTCCGATAGAGACGGAACTACCGGCGGCACCCGCAAAAATCACCCCAGTGCCGTACCTACCCTGTACCTAATGCAAAGTACAACTTGCCTTTGCCAACTCCCACGCAACGCCTGAGACGAAGGGCCTATGGAAGTCGTTGATGGCATGTTCCCAAGAGATTATTGGAGCAGCTCAAAGTAGAGTAAACGCGTCCCGTGGTTTCTGGCGCTTGGCTCTGACCAGTCATCGTGGACGGCACAAGACAGCGCCTACCGCACCAGCGCCTCGACTGGAAGTAGAGTCGTGCGGGCGGCTACGCCGACTTGAGATAGCGTTTAGCTGTCATGGATAGATGCCATTTTCAGGAGGTGCCCTTTGATCGAACATTCCGGGCCACTCTTATTGGACCCCGGCTGTCACGGGCGCGTGCCATGTGTCTGCGCACTGCCACTGATGAAACATGAGCCGTTGCCGTCATCGAAACGACCCTCGATTGGAGGCAACCTCGTCTTCGTATATACTCTTACCACGGCCTGGAAGGCAAAGACCCCGTGCGACATTGACAGCTCACTCACTACCTTGTAAGATAGGACATTCCCAGCCGTGGAAGCGAGAGAACCGACGGCACGGTCCCGGCTTGTACTCGTATTGCCTTGCACCAAGGACAATACGCATCAACCGGTTTTGAACCGACCCGCGGTTCTTATATTATCTGGGACATGAGATGGACGCTATTATTATAGTACGTCTGAAATCGTGTCAGACATGTATTTCGTGCTTGGTAGTCCGTACTTGGATTATATGAGTATCATTTATATGGATATTGGTTGAAAGACTTGGTCTCTTTCACATACGGAGCGCACATGGCGGACAGTTTTGCTCGTTGTTATACGAGTACATACGTCGTACCCGGCCGTGCCAAGCACGCGCTTCCACTCTCGATCACAAGAGATGGCCGTGGGGTCTGATCACGCACAATTGCCTGATTTTTAATTGCCGTGATGGAGATCTTGTCTGCTTGGGCCAAGACCCATGACGAGCCCGCACGCCATTTCCCAATGCGCCTAGGTTGGACGCGAAGCCAGGGACCACCCGAGAGAGCAGGATTTCATGCATGATGACCAAGGCGTGGCGGGACTGCAATATGCCTGCGGACAAACTGATGAGATACGCCTACCAACAGACGGGAGGCAGCAAGTACGAGTATTCATCCACCTGCGTGCCATAGATCTACGTCTTGCGTCGGCTCCCATCCAATATCTTCGTTGTACAGCAGTCGGCCAAGCGAGAGCATGGCGTCAAGCAACCCGGGGTGAAGAGCTAGACATCGGCACAGCGCACGCAATACGAGGGGTCTGGGCGTCTCCGATATTTCAACAAGAGCCTTGCGAGTGGAAAAGCGCAGGAAGAGTCGGCGCAGAATGTTCAAAATGCGTCCTTTGTTCCTTGCCCTTAGGTGGCAGGCAACCAGAGAGTCGCTAACGTACCTACCTACCTTAGGTACCTATCTAGGTTCCAGCCGCATCACCAGCTTAACAATGGGCAAGGTTCGCGTCTGCTACTTGATGCCTATGACACCGCCATTGCGGCCAGCTGAGGCCCTGTTCAAGACGCAACGCATTTGTAGTCCGTATCCAGCGATCGTGGCACGAAACAAGTACATGCCAATAGCGCCCAACCTTTCCATCCCGTCCCGCATGGAACTCTTCTGTACCTTAGGTAATTAATTAATAGCCTCCAGGCCCCAGTCGTCTCCATCCAGTCCCCAGGCTGCTGGAAATGCTGCCGCGGCTCCCATCAGCCCACTCCAACTCCACACTTGCAGACGGAGCCGTCCATCGCCAATCTACCTTGCTGACCTCCAACGCAGGGCAGGTATCGTCAGAACACCCACATCCCAACGACCTCTCCTCCATCTCCTGCAGCCTTCCAGCTGGGGCGTCCCAGACGACGCTGGTCGCCCATAACCGTCAACGTGCCACGCCTGCATATCCCGACGCCATCCTCGAGCTCCGCGCACGCGAACAAGCACGGCGCCTGCGGCACTGTGCATCTTCGGCCATAGGTGCTGGGGTCCGTCCTCCCTACACGCGACATCCACCTCCGTCGCCAACGTCCAACCCTGCCGGCTTCATCCGTGCATCGCGGTCGCCGCGACTGCGAGAACTGCCTGGGCGAACATGAATAAGGGCGATCAGTTCCCGCCAGCGACCATGGATCCCTTCTCGCCCGTCCACCAGACCGACGAAGGCTACTCGGAGGACCCTCTCAATCCCACCCTGCACCAGAGCCTCCCGGCAGCCGTCTCGACCTTGAGATCGCCTGCAGACCTGCCCTCATGGCTAGTCAGCAACGCCTCGGCCCTCCCGATGTCTGTAAAGACAGGTTCGTGATCCCCTTCGCCAACGCAGTTGCGCACCTTGAACCCTCGCCCAAGAGCTGACCGTGACCGCTCGCAGAACTAACCATGGCCCTCCTGGACCAGCTGCCGACCTCCGCTATCGCCGAGATCGTGCAGCGTTTGAACCCGCGGCTCTACATCGACTTCATCCAATATCTGCCCGCCGAAATCTGCCTCAAGGTCCTCGGATACCTCGACCCCGTCTCGCTCGTGGGCGTCATGCAGACGTGTCGCGCGTGGTACGACCTTGCGTTGGACCGGAAGCTCTGGGAGAAGCTCTACTACCTCGAAGGCTGGAAGGCGATACAAAGCGAGATTGATGCGTGGGAAGCGCGGGTCAATACCGGGCTGAACAACTCGATCGGACACCTCCACCGCATCCAGAACGCCGACGGACACACGAGCAAAGTCCGGGCTCTCCTCAACGACGACGAGGACATGGAAATGACCGACAATGACCACTATTTTCCGCCCGTTAGCCAAGGCCCCGGCCTGGGCGGCAGTATCTTTGGCTCTCCGACCTCGTCATTCTCGTCTAATCGACCCGCCATCCCCCCGATCGGAGGAGACACGGACATGGACACCAGCTTCTCCTCCAACAAGGGCAAGAGCGTGGACAGGAGCATTGGGTCCTTGGACCAGGTGGTGCGTGCAAAGCGCAAGGAGCCTGGCGGCTCGCCAGAGCCGTCGCTGCCCCAGCTGCCGCTGCTGCTGCCCGCCGACATCCCCGGGGCTTGCCCTGTGCGATCTACGCTCTGGACGTGGGACATCAACAGCTCCCGGTACCGCATCAACTGGAAGTATCTCTACAACATGAGGCGGCGTCTAGAGTCGAACTGGGAGCTAGGAAAGTTTACCACCTTCCAACTGCCGCACCCCGTTCATCCGGAGGAGGGGCATCAGGAGTGCGTCTACACGCTGCAGTTCGACGCAAACTATCTGGTGAGCGGCAGCCGCGATCAAACGATGCGGATATGGAACATGCACACGCGCCGCCTCGTCCACCCCCCTCTCGCCGGCCACCACGGCTCAGTCCTGTGTCTGCAGTTTGACGCAGACCCGGCCGAGGACATCCTGGTGTCCGGCAGCAGCGACTCCAACGTCTTCATCTGGAAGTTTTCCACCGGCGAACTCGTCCAAAAGATTACAAAAGCCCACCGCGAGTCGGTCCTCAACGTCCGATTCGACAAGCGAATCCTCGTCACCTCGTCCAAGGACAAGACCATCAAGATCTTTAACCGGCGACCGTTGCGGTACGGGGACTTGGGCTACGGAACGTCGGACGCGGTGGTCAACCCGATCGCCACGAACATGAGGCGGTACGGATTCGAACCTGATCTCGCGCAAGAGCTGCCCGTCAAGGAGCCATACACCATGATTGCCAGTCTCGAGGGCCACGGGGCCGCAGTCAACGCCATCCAGGTCCGTGACCGGACCATTGTGTCCGTCTCGGGCGATCGGCACATCAAGGTCTGGAACTGGCCCGATCAAGTCTGCACCCAAACCATCCCCGCACACGACAAGGGAATCGCGTGCGTCGAGTTTGACGAACGGAGGATCGTGAGCGGTAGCAGCGACTACGAGGTCTGCATATTCGACGCCCCGACGGGGCTCAAGGTGGCCCAGCTCCGCGGCCATGCGCACCTGGTACGAACCGTCCAGGCGGGGTTTGGCGACTTGCCGTACAGCAGGGCAGAGGACGAGGCGGAGGCCAAGGCCGTCGACGCCGAGTACTTTAGAGCGGTCGAGGCCGGTGAGATATTGCACGAAAACGAACGTCGAAGCCGCCGCTCCCGGAGAGTCAACGCTGGCAGCTCGCGGCCGGCAGAGATCCAGGCGTTTGGCGCCAAGGTACCCCCCGGCGGCGGTGGCGGGAGGAAGTATGGCCGGATTGTGTCCGGTTCGTACGACCAGAGCATCATCATCTGGCGACGCGACAAGGAGGGCGTCTGGAAACCTGCTCACCACCTCCGCCAGGAAGAAGCCGCTGCGGCGGCGCAGCGACATATGACGGTGTCGTTCGGGCAACCCGGCGCCGCCCTTCCCTCGTCATCGCAGGAAAGTATTCCGCTGCATGCCTCCTCGGCCCGACCTCTGGGGTCATCATCGTCACGCTCCAGGGGAGCGGATCCGCCCAGCGCCGGCCATGGCGGAGGAGCCCTGGTTCCTACCATCCGCGATCCACACGTCGACTCCCACAGCTCCGCCGGCCTGTACATGGCGCTGATTGACCAGGTCGTGCCCCTCGGAGCGGCGGCCCTGGAGCAGGCTTTAGAAAACTACCCGGTAATACTGGCCTACCATACCTACCTGCAAGCCACCATCGAACGCGAACCGTCGCCCTTTGTTCGGTCACGGCTTAGGCAGGCGGTGACGAGCGCACTGGTTGCGATCCAGAACGGTCAGTCTACGAGACAACGACTCGGCGCCGTTGGCACTCCCCGTCCCCCGAGATTCAACGCTCCGACTGTTGGCCCACCTGGGAATGGCGGCAATGCTCATGAACATGGCGTTGGTGCCTCGCTGCCCGACCCGCCTCAACCAGTCTTTTCAACACCCGATGTCCTTGGCCATGACACGCAAGCGCAGGCCCCCACCGCGACGCCAGTACTAATACCGGCTCTCGCCCCGACCCAGACTGCTTCTGTGCCACCGCCGGCACAGCAGCAGCAGCAGCAGCAACCGCCGCCGCCGACGGCCGCTCATGGCCAGAGCAATGCTCAACCGACGCATCACCACCCGCACATTGCGGCGGCCGAGAATGCCCCGGCGCGCGTGTTCAAGCTGCAGTTTGACGCGCGCAAGATTGTCTGCTGTAGTCAAGCGCCAGTCATCGTGGGCTGGGACTTTTGCAATGGAGAGGCCGAACTGGAAGAGACGGCTCGGTTCTTTGCGACTGTGGACTAGGCGCTGGACGAGGACTACAGGGCGTGGCTGCTTGAGATTACGACACATGGCGGGGCGACGCATTGCATCCGTTTTAGGCCGAGGAACTGTTTACACACTGCGCACACTCGTGGGAGTTTGGTAAATCTTTTGCATCGGGGTATTGGAGTTGGCAAACGGTATGGGGGGGAGCGAGGCGGAATGGGAAGGCATCCTGGCGCTGGGTTACGACGTCAGCCGCGAAATAGAAGCGAAACGAACCCGAGTCCCTCAATAAAACTGAAACTCTTCTTGATATCGTATTGAAAACGCTACATGCGACGTGGCGGCGACCACCTTGGATAGCTCGACTGCCCAAGGCTTGCCTCGGGGCCGCTAACCAGCAGCCTGCTTCACCTTGTCCTCGGTCTGTGGCGGCTCGTCGACAAATTCGGGCACGACTTCGTCTTGGAGGAACCCGGGCACTGCGCCGCCCATTTCTTGCTCGAGCTCCTGCTCCAGGCCCAGGGCCTCCAGCTCGGCGTCCAGCTCCGTCTCGTCGACCTCGTCTGGAATGTCATAACTCCTGGCTAGGCTATCCTGAATCTCGTTGCCGACGTCCATCAGGTCGGCCATCTCGTCCTGCAGCCGCTCAATCTTGTCAATGTCAATCTTGCCGTACTGCTTCCGCAGCTCCTTGTTGGTCGTCTTCATGGCGTCGACCTGCGTCATGACGTTCTTGAGGTTGTCCTGCATGCTCTGCGCCTGCTCCATGTTCCAGACCTGGCTCTCGAGCTTATCCTTCTCCGCCTCGTAGGCTTTGCGCCGCTGCAGCACCTTGAGGGCCTTTTGCTTGATGGCCTGCTTGCCGGGGCCGTCGCGCATCTTGGACAGCTTTTCTTGGTAGGCGGAAAGCTCGCCGTTGAGGGCCTTGAGCTTGGTGTCGATGGAGGCGATGCGCGTGTCGATGTTGGAGATGGCGCCGGGGAGGGTGGGCTTAGGGCCGCTGGGCTTTGCGCCGAAGAGGCGGTTCATGATGGTGGTGGCTGGGCGAGAGGGAGGTGCGGGAGGAATTCACAGGGGGGTTTTCTGTCGCGGCCGCCTGTGGAAGGCGGGTGAGGAGGTTGAAGGAGGAGATGGTCTGGTGTCGAAGTGCAGCGAGCGGCAGCCATCACGAGATCGAGGGATGACGTTGGCAACCAGCTTGGGTCACTGAGGCAGTGGAGGGGCATCTCTCCCCACTGGCGTTGATGAGTCAGCACGGTACGTCTCAGCGCAAGTCGGCGAGACTAATCCAGTACATCACTGTATATATAATAATACGTGGCTGTTGACTTTGGAGCAAGGGACAAGGGGAACTGGTCAGTGATGGAGCGTGATCTTGACGCGTGCTTGATGCTGATCTTGACACGCGCTCGAAGCGCTATGATGTGTGTGAATGCACTGAGGCATCGTCGTTGCTCATCTCCTGGTCACGTTTCCAGCAACGCTCGCACTCTACGATCGTGACGATTACGCGATGCGTACTCCGTACGGACTACATGATTGGGGAAAAAGATTCGTTCAGAGTCTGCTCATTCATTGTTTCGTAAGTTAACGCTTGCATCGAACCAACACGCGCCGACCAAATTCACTGCGACCAGGAGTCTGGGATGCGGGACGGTGGCCCAAGTGGGACTAGCGCGTCGAGCGGTGAGTAGATCGGTCGATTGTAAACAAACGATTCTGCCGATCCATCTTCATTGTTCATCACGACCATCGCGTGTGTGCGTTGACGACTTTTTGTTTTGCTGTTCCCGTTCCCACGACTTTGGCGCTTGGTTTCCCTGACCTTGGCATTTGAAAGACGTGCGAGGCGCCCGCCGACACAGCGTCTCCCGTCCCCAACCGCTGCCCTATTTTGTCGCGATCTTTATTTACTTTGAACATCCGCTATAGCTGCGACACGACCATGCCTGCGACCGATGCCCCGGGATGGGGCTATGGGCTTCAACCCATGAAAATGTGCTACAACCCCCGAGCTCTGAATTTCTCCAATACGTTACGCGTTGAGCTGACATGCTGCACTCTAGACAGCCACTTCCCGCGTCGTTTGCCCCCTTCTTTCCGACTGCTGATGAATACGTGACGACCGCCGAGAAACACTCTGCCACCACGGGACCCCAAGACGTGTACGTGATCATCGAGCATATCATCTTTGCCGCGTTCGCCGCTGACAGATTTGTGCAGTTCCTGGACCGACTTCCTCGGTGCGCAACGGGCGTACTGCCGCCCGCCAGCATGGACCCGAGTCGCGACCGAGGCCCACGCCTCGACCAGGGCTGTTCGCATAATCATGAAGAAGATTGGCCTGCCTACGCGTTATGTCGCTCGGACTCGTTCCCTGGAGCGCACTGATTCCCAGCCAGCGACGAGGACCCGGGAGCAGGAGATTGAGATGGACCAGGACGACAAGTGCGAACTGCCGCCCAGCAAGCACCAGAGACTTGTATCTTTCGTGCCGTCCCAAGAGGGGCACGAGACCGTCGGTCGCCCTCAGTCAGAGGCCGAGATGGCCAGCGTTTTTATGCGCGCAAAAGGTATGCTGACATCCCCACTGTTGTATGCATGCTGACCACGGCGACAGTCGACCTTGCTAACAGAGTCATGGCCGCCTCGACAGACTGCCTGGCCGAAGAGCTTGGACGACTCCGAAAGGGCTTCAAGAACCAGGTCACTCCAGCGAAGCGCCGCATCGACCGCAAGTTCCGCCTCGAGGAGGACGGCATTGTGGGCGGCTTCCGGCTGCGAAGCTACGACCTGATCTGGCCAGTCTTGACCAAAGCCGCGTTTTTGGGAGACGAACAGATCGACGTCCGAACGGCGTCCATTGCGGAAATTTCTGCAACCCTCCAGGGCAGGCGACGAGACTCTCGCTCTCACGTCGCGTTGCGAGGTCTTCCAGAACTGTGCGACGGTGTGGACGTGACGGAACCAGAGAGCACCCTGGCCCTGATGAGACCACCCGAAGCGCCGGCCGAGACCACGTCTCCCACGAAACGACAGGCCCAACCCACGAGCCCCTTCGAGCTCCGGGCAAGCCGACTGAGTGATACAATGGTCAAGCTGCTGCCCGCTTCGAGCCCCAAGGCTGAACCGTCGCCGACCAAGTCGGCCTCGGCACCCTCTACCCCTTTCGCAGACACACCCGCTGCTCGAAAGATTGTTGCCATATCTCCTCTGCGGTCGACAGCCTCTACTAGCTCTGTACACGTGGTGCTAGCACAGCAGACATCCCCTACCAGGGTCAGCAACGGGGCCAAAGTCTTCAAGGCTTCCCCGTACGACGATTCCTCCTCGTCGAGTCTGCAGAGCATCGAGGAGTCGTCGCCGCTCCAGCCGTCGCCAAGCAAGCTCAGCCGGCCCGTGGCCCCCACTCCTTCCAGATGGAACCGAGCCGAGTCCTCGACGCCCCAGTCGAAGACCCCGTGCCGGCGTGGGTCGGGCCTGGGACTGGTCGATGCAATCCCGCCATCTACGCCGCAGCTGCCGACGTCGACCCTCAAGGGCATCGACGGCAACGACTCCGCACCCTTCAACTTTGGGCCGATCTCGCCGTCCTTTAATTCGCTCCCTTGGCTTGCCAGCTCTGTTGCCACGCGTGATTCTCGTCGCGGCGGCGGCGGCCTGAAGAATAGCAGCCTCAGAAAAAGCGAGCCGCTGATCCGAAGTTGCTGTAGAAACCAAGCCGCTGCTCGCCAGTCCCTCTCACCACAAAAGCTTACGTTCAGCAACACGCTGTTCCTCATGAACAACAACGACGCCGCCGCCGCCGCCACTGCCACCGCCAAGCACCTCGTTTCTGCCACCATGGATGCGGGCCCACGTCGAGGACTGGATACACCCGAGATGTCTCAGTCTCCCGATGTCACCATTGGCGGAACCGTGACACCCGCGATTTCCTGGGCCAAGATGACCGGCCGCGCTCCCCCCACCGCTGCTGTCCAGAGCACACCCCTGACGAACGCAGCGGGCGGCCCGAAGAATGTGTTCAATGTCGACATGCGCCAGAATCTCGACATCTTTGGCGGATCGCAAGCCGCGTCTCCCAAGCGCCGGGCTTCTGCCATTGACCAGCTCGCTCAAATCGCGGAAGAATGCTGCCCTGGCCAAGCCATCGTCGTTGTTACGCGGGAACATGGTAGGCTCTTTGTCCGGTTTAAGCTGCCGGTCGAGTATGCCTCCAAGTTTCCGGAGAGCCAGGGATTCGACGAGTCTCGCTGTACGACGACGCCGTCAGCCATAGCGTCCTCACCCAGGACCACGTTTAAGGGCCATTACTTGGGGGTCGATGCCGCCGTCGCTTCGCCGTGCCCGTCTCCGGCAGAGCCCTCGCCCGCCGCGGCCGCAGCTCCAGATGAGACCATGGTTATCCCCGACTTCGCGCCTTCACCGCCCTCCAAGTCATTGTCAGTGGACGAGACGGCCCATCCAGGCGTCAACAACACATTTCAGATCTCTGCTGGCTCCACGGACGATTTCACCATTGAAGAACACTCCACCACCATTCCGTGGCTTGAAAAGCTGGGACGATGTTCGTTTGACAACGAAAGCAGCCCGTCTCAAGGCACGCCGCCAAAGGCGAAGGGCCAATCCGATAGCTGGTTGACGAATCTTTCGCGGACACCGACCATCAACGACTTGGCGATCGCGGGGCTTGCAAGCAACCAAACCTCGAAGAGCCCTGCGCAGCAGCAGATGTCGACACCGACGCCCGATGCCATAGACGTCATCCCGATAGATGCGCCCAACCTCGCCATGTCTTTCACTCCTGTCAACCAATCGACTCCTCCAAGCGGCACCTCTCAACCAGGCTCGGGCAGCGGCGCGAGCCAACACGCGCAGCATGCCCCCGGGTCGGCACGCGGGCACGTCCAGCAGCACGACTACGACAGTCCCGGCCGCGCCTACATGCGAGAGTTCATCAAACGTTCCAAGCCTAAGCGGCTTTCGGCGACAGAGACTGGCTCTCCCATCGCCCCTCCCACGAAACGCCAGCCTCTTGGGGCTAAGAGCCCCAATACTGAGAGTCCGCAAAAGGGGAAACGCAAGGCCGGCAGCGAGAAGCTAGACGCACAATCTCCGCTTGAGAACCGATATGCGCCTGCGCCGAAGCGCTCGCGTCGGCGCGGAAAGATGGCACCTCGAGTCGAGGCCGATCACGACATGGACGACCCCGAGACGGCGCAGCAACCCGGGATGATGACGGAACAAGGCGCGACCCGAGTTGCGGAAGACGCAGACGGCGACCAAGACGACGAGGAGGTGGGAGATGTGCCGGCCACTCGGCGATCGTCGCGGCTGCGCAGCCAGGGCAAGGCCGTAGCCGCACCAAAGTCGTCCATTCCAACCCCAATCAAGTTCGACGGCCGCTCGGGGGCCTGCCGTGGTACCGCCTTGAAGTCGACGTCGCGGACTGAGCAGCAAGACTTGACCTACCAGACGCGCGTGAACACTCGCAAGAATAGGGGAAATGCAGAGTACCCAGCGCAGTTTCTGGCCAGGCAGACTTCCGACGAGATGGAGGTGGACGGCGCGGCGAGCGAGTCCGTCGAAGCAGCCGAGTTGTCCAACGGGCGAAAGTGCGTGGGCTGGAAGGATCCCATCGAGTCGCACCAAGACGATAAGCCCAAGAGAGGCAGGCCCCCCAAGGCCGAGGCCACGCAGGGTAACACCAACGTTGCGAAGCCGACAAAGGCATCGGCAACTGCGCAGAGGCAGCGCTCCGCCAAGGTGGCCGCGAACCTGGGCATGTCAGCCAATGGGACCCCCGCCAAGGCAGGCCGAGTCACGCGGTCCTCGGCGCGCACTCAAAAGTAAATGTGGCCCAGACAATCAGGGAGGCACGAATGGAGTTGTGAGGACATGACACTGATTTGAGAAGTTGGGGTTTGCAGAGTAGCATGATGGAGCGTGGCGATTATCTCTTTCCACCCTGGGCATTTCGTTGCGAGAGCAGGCGTTTCGGCGGACCGTGAGATACCACTGCATTTGTGTCTGAGCAAGATCAGATTGACGATGTATGAAGCTAGGCGTTGGGTTTTGATTTCTACGGATAGAGAGCATGTGATGGGCCCGGGATGAAGGAAGCTGCCTTGTGTCCGTCTACTTGTCTTCCTCAGTGCTCGTGCTTGGCGCCTGGAGTAGTCCTGATCCCTGATCAACCTCATCACCGGAACTCGTCTAGTTGGAGCGGCACGTCGGCTCTCGACGTAATTGTTATGCGAGCACATGCCGCAATTCCCCAGTACCGGACCTTTCGGTTTTTTGAGAACGGAACCTGGAATGTGGCAGCATCTACAACCCTGGCGGGACGTAAACAGGTTACCCGCAAGAGCCAGCACCATGTTAAGCTGATCAGTCTGCACTCTGCAGCAATCCAGACTCTCCCCCACACATATCCCACGTCTGGTGAGAAGTTATCAACCCGTCAAGGGCGCGGCTGAGTCAACGAAGTCGCTGAAACAAGTTGCCGCATCTGCCGGGGCCGGTAGCTCCCGAGATTGTTCGTGAGACAGCACACGAGATGAAAATGAGAATGACGAGTTCTAAATGCCGACAAGTCTTGGCGGATGCTTTGTGCGACCTCGAACGCAAGTATAAAATGGGCTCGAGATCCGCGTCTAGTACACTCATCCTAAGAGTCATCGACAATCCACAAGACAACTTTGAGCCTAAACATAGAGCCGCTCTGTTATCTATCCACAACGAGTCGTCACCACTCATCTCACAATGCGGCTCACACACGCAATGGCCTTGATCGCCCTTCAGGGTACCGCAGTTTTGTCTGCCTCGGCCGAGGCGCAATGCGGCAAGCTTGGTATTATGAACGTTGACAAGTCCACCCTCGCTCCTGAAATCGACCCCAACGATATCCGCCTCTGTGAGGAGCACCCGACTACCACTGAAAACAAGCTCGTCAAGCGCGACTGCTACTTTGCCAAACAATTCGGATGCAGCAGAGGCTACTGCTTCAAGCAGTGTGGCGTCACTGGGTCAGGCGCCTGGTGCTGGACGGCCTTGGCTCTTGGTTTGTTGGGGTGTTGGTGCAGGGTAGGTTGTCTCGGCCTACCCTGAAGCTCTCTCGCCGGTGGGCGGGTATAGGGTAGGCGGCCCCGACTTGGGCGCGGCGGCGGCGCGGTGTAGGGTAGGTTAGATTCGGCTTACCCTATAGCCTCCTGTGGTATAGGGTAGGCTGCTCCGGCGGCCCTGACCCCGTCGCGGCGGGAAGGGGGTGTAGGGTAGGCGGGCCGGGCTTGGGCGTGGCGGGACGCAGGGTGCAGGGTAAGTAGTTTCCCGGCCTACCCTGCGCCTCCCTCGGCGCGCGCGGGTCTAGGGTAGGTCAGTTTCGGTGCAGGGTAAGTAGTTTCCCGGCCTACCCTGCACCAATCCCTCCCGAAGGCCGGCCAGCCAGACTCCCACCAGTCTTCCGAACCGGTCTCGGCGCACATCTCCGGACTCGAGTGCGCCCCATCCCCAAACCCGACCTGCGCAACACGACGGCCGGCTGCGCGCCCGAGGGCTGGCCCGCCGCGCTCGCCGAGGCACGGGGGAGCCGCCTGCGCCGTTGCCCTGTCCCGGCCCGGCCCAGGGGCGCCGCCGGCGTCGCCGCTGTATAGGGTAGGCCAGGTGTAGGGTAGGTCGATCGCGGCCTACCCTGCACCACCCGACCTACCCTATACCTCTCCGCTGCGCGCCGCCGCGAGGCCCTGCGGCGGTCGCGACACCGTCTGCCGGGTGCGCCTGCGCGCGGGCGACCGTATGGGCGCATTTCGCGGCTGCGACGTGCGCCCCTGGTGGCGGCGTTGCGTTCGCGGTGGCCGTGAGTCGATTTTTTTGTTTTCCCATACAAATGAATTTTGCGGAAAATCAAAAGTGGCCCTCGAGCCGCCGGTAGCGTGGCCGCCCCGCCGATGGGGTCGGTGAGTCTATGAGGAGGGGGCAGTCGAAGAAGGCGGGCGGCGCCGGCAAAGCTGTTATAGCGGACCCGGCAACGCATCAACCGCTGGAAGGCAGCCCACCAGCCTCGGAGGCGGGGAAGGCGACCGGCGCAGCGCGCCGGGGGCCGGACCCAAATCCACCACAAGTACCGTATCCTTAAGACAACCAACCGTGACCTTTTGTACAGGCTTGCAGGCCAATGGCTTCGCTAGCGATCGGATCACAGTGGGCGTCGACCTCCACGAAACCGGTCGCTCAGGCTTCACGGCGTACTGGGGTTGCCTGGCAGCAGTGGGAGGCACCGCCTCCGACCGCCGCCGGATGGGTTCTGTGGGCGACTGGCCGATGGCGAGTCTTACCGCAGAGCAACAGGGGGCAACCACGCGCCGCGGACACCGCCATGGTAGATGCAGCGCGCTGAGTCCTCCTCCTGGG
>JPHH03000067.1:160000-162500 GCA_000750105.3 Tolypocladium sp. Sup5 PDA-1
CGGCGCAGCGCGCCGGGGGCCGGACCCAAATCCACCACAAGTACCGTATCCTTAAGACAACCAACCGTGACCTTTTGTACAGGCTTGCAGGCCAATGGCTTCGCTAGCGATCGGATCACAGTGGGCGTCGACCTCCACGAAACCGGTCGCTCAGGCTTCACGGCGTACTGGGGTTGCCTGGCAGCAGTGGGAGGCACCGCCTCCGACCGCCGCCGGATGGGTTCTGTGGGCGACTGGCCGATGGCGAGTCTTACCGCAGAGCAACAGGGGGCAACCACGCGCCGCGGACACCGCCATGGTAGATGCAGCGCGCTGAGTCCTCCTCCTGGGGCGCCCAAGCCACACGGCCCACAGCGGGTTCAGTGCGGCGGACGGATGCCCTGGGGAACGAAGAGGGGGAAAGCGGATTGCCGCTAGCGGCGCAGCCGGCCACCCGCCGGACGCGCTGCGCGCGGCGCGCCCTCACCGGCGCCACCAGTAACTTAAATCTCTCCGGCGCCCCCAGCGGTGCCGGTAGGCCAACCCCGGCGAACGATAGTTACCTGGTTGATTCTGCCAGTAGTCATATGCTTGTCTCAAAGATTAAGCCATGCATGTCTAAGTATAAGCAATTATACAGCGAAACTGCGAATGGCTCATTATATAAGTTATCGTTTATTTGATAGTACCTTACTACTTGGATAACCGTGGTAATTCTAGAGCTAATACATGCTAAAAATCCCGACTTCGGAAGGGATGTATTTATTAGATTAAAAACCAATGCCCTCTGGGCTCTCTGGTGATTCATGATAACTTCTCGAATCGCATGGCCTTGCGCCGGCGATGGTTCATTCAAATTTCTTCCCTATCAACTTTCGATGTTTGGGTAGTGGCCAAACATGGTTGCAACGGGTAACGGAGGGTTAGGGCTCGACCCCGGAGAAGGAGCCTGAGAAACGGCTACTACATCCAAGGAAGGCAGCAGGCGCGCAAATTACCCAATCCCGACACGGGGAGGTAGTGACAATAAATACTGATACAGGGCTCTTTTGGGTCTTGTAATTGGAATGAGTACAATTTAAATCCCTTAACGAGGAACAATTGGAGGGCAAGTCTGGTGCCAGCAGCCGCGGTAATTCCAGCTCCAATAGCGTATATTAAAGTTGTTGTGGTTAAAAAGCTCGTAGTTGAACCTTGGGCCTGGCTGGCCGGTCCGCCTCACCGCGTGTACTGGTCCGGCCGGGCCTTTCCCTCTGTGGAACCCCATGCCCTTCACTGGGTGTGGCGGGGAAACAGGACTTTTACTTTGAAAAAATTAGAGTGCTCCAGGCAGGCCTATGCTCGAATACATTAGCATGGAATAATGAAATAGGACGTGCGGTTCTATTTTGTTGGTTTCTAGGACCGCCGTAATGATTAATAGGGACAGTCGGGGGCATCAGTATTCAATTGTCAGAGGTGAAATTCTTGGATTTATTGAAGACTAACTACTGCGAAAGCATTTGCCAAGGATGTTTTCATTAATCAGGAACGAAAGTTAGGGGATCGAAGACGATCAGATACCGTCGTAGTCTTAACCATAAACTATGCCGACTAGGGATCGGACGATGTTATTTTTTGACTCGTTCGGCACCTTACGAGAAATCAAAGTGCTTGGGCTCCAGGGGGAGTATGGTCGCAAGGCTGAAACTTAAAGAAATTGACGGAAGGGCACCACCAGGGGTGGAGCCTGCGGCTTAATTTGACTCAACACGGGGAAACTCACCAGGTCCAGACACAATGAGGATTGACAGATTGAGAGCTCTTTCTTGATTTTGTGGGTGGTGGTGCATGGCCGTTCTTAGTTGGTGGAGTGATTTGTCTGCTTAATTGCGATAACGAACGAGACCTTAACCTGCTAAATAGCCCGTATTGCTTTGGCAGTACGCTGGCTTCTTAGAGGGACTATCGGCTCAAGCCGATGGAAGTTTGAGGCAATAACAGGTCTGTGATGCCCTTAGATGTTCTGGGCCGCACGCGCGCTACACTGACGGAGCCAGCGAGTACTCCCTTGGCCGGAAGGCCCGGGTAATCTTGTTAAACTCCGTCGTGCTGGGGATAGAGCATTGCAATTATTGCTCTTCAACGAGGAATCCCTAGTAAGCGCAAGTCATCAGCTTGCGTTGATTACGTCCCTGCCCTTTGTACACACCGCCCGTCGCTACTACCGATTGAATGGCTCAGTGAGGCGTCCGGACTGGCCCAGAGAGGTGGGCAACTACCACTCAGGGCCGGAAAGCTCTCCAAACTCGGTCATTTAGAGGAAGTAAAAGTCGTAACAAGGTCTCCGTTGGTGAACCAGCGGAGGGATCATTACCGAGTTATCAACTCCCAAACCCCTGTGAACATACCTGAACGTTGCTTCGGCGGGACCGCCCCGGCGCCCTCATCGGCCCGGAACCAGGCGCCCGCCGGAGGACCCAAACTCTTGTATTATAGTGGCATATTCTGAGTCTCACAAGAAAATGAATCAAAACTTTCA
>JPHH03000067.1:167500-171465 GCA_000750105.3 Tolypocladium sp. Sup5 PDA-1
GAGAACGAACACACTAAAGGCCGAGTGCAACGATCGTCGTGTAAGTCGTAGAGTCGGTCCCTGCCCAAGAAGTCAGCTATTAGTTAGTGACACGAGTCGTCGTGTAAGTTAGTGCGCTACTTAACGCGTAAGATAAGATAGGTATCCCCGTGTAAGTTAGAGCGACCGTCTTCGTGTAAGTTAGAGCGACCGTCTTCGTATAAGTTAGAGCGACTATCTCCGTATAAGTTAGAACATTAGTATAGCGGCGTATAGTCTATAAATCAACGCCTATGTAAATAGGTCTTTATATTATATAAGTTAAAGGTAAAGAGGCAAGGAGAGGCAACCATAGCTATCTTAAAATATAGGAGGAATTAACTAGGATTTTTCATTGTCAGAATCTCGAAAGCTCATAAACGTTACGACTTGCGTCGATGCGTGCATAAGGGACCATCTGTTCATAGGGACACAGACGTCTCTCTTATACCTATAGACTCGCTGGGCGTCCCAATATTCCTCCACTTTTTTGTGTTTTCCGTTTTTCTGGTCAGGGGTGTTACGACCCAGGCTGACGGGCCACGGGATGGGCCGGCTGTGCAGGCGCTAATGCGGGCTGCACGGAATAATGGTCGGAACGATCAACCAATGAACGATGGATCGGTGCGATCCACGGGATGGATCGTGCGATCCGCGAGATGGATCATTAACGATCCATGGATCATTAGTGATCCGTGGATCATGACGATCCGAGGGATCGTGGTGATCCCTAGGAGCGGCAGCGATCCATCGCCAGTATATAGGACCCCCAATTTCCTCACCATAGTATAGATACCTCGCCAGCTTTCAATAACACTCTTTGGTTACGATCTACTGTCCGGGACATTCGATCCATTACCATCGTGACAAGACCAGCCCAGTGCTACGCCCTGACCTCACCTGCCAACATAAACCTGCCGGTTTATCCCTTGGGAACCCAAACCGTCACAAGGGGTCTGCACCAACACCCCAACAAATTGCCTTTTTGCCTTTGACTTGCACGACATGAAAGACCTGCTCACACAGGCATTGCTTTTGCAGTCTACACGCCGCTGTGCTGCTGTTCGGACTTACACGGAGACAGCCGTCCTGACTTACACGGCAACCGTCGCTCTGACTTACACAACAACCCGCGTCACGGACCAACAGCTGTCTGCTTGGGCAGGCACAGGCTCTACGACTTACACGACGATCGTTGCACTCGGCCTTTGGTGTGTTCGTTCTCCCTCAACAAAATGGCACGGGCAAGCAACGTTATTGCGCCATATTTAAAGCAGAGAGTTGCAGAGTTTCGGCGATTTACTGACCTTCGATTAACGGCGACTAACACCCTACCTTGTCTCCCGTCTGGTGACGATACTAAGCAGTTGCGCAACAGGGATGGAATAACCTAAAAGGCGATGAGTTCTTTCAGACTCAACGCCCATGAGCTGATGTAAGCACCGAGAGCATAGCAGCCTACTTATACAAGCTGATGAAGCCAATTGGGGAAGAGCTTCACGCGTCTACCGAGGCCTTTGCAGTCCAGTGACCCCACTCCGGATCGCCCAGTATCCTTGACATGTTCATGGCGGCAGGCGGCTTTCTCGCAATTTGTTGGGGTGTTGGTGCAGACCCCTGACCAGACAAAAAAAACGGAAAACACAAAAAAAGTGGAGGAACATTGGGACGCCTAGCGAGTCTGTAGGTATAAGAGAGACGTCTATGTCCCTATGAATAGATGGTCCCTCATGCACGCATCGACGCAAGTCGTAACGTTTATAAGCTTTCGAGATTCTGATAATGAAAAATCCTAGTTAATTCCTCCTATATTTTGAGATAGCCGTGGTTGCCTCTCCTTGCCTCTTTACCTTTGACTTATACGATATAAAGACCTATTTATATAGGCGCTGATTTGCAGACTATACGCCGCTATGCTAATATTCTAACTTACACGGAGATAGTCGCTCTAACTTATACGGTAACGGTCGCTCTAACTTACACGGCAACGGTCGCTCTAACTTACACGGGGATACCCGTCTTATCTTACGCGTTAAGTAGCGCACTAACTTATATAACGACTCGTGTTACTAATTAATAGCTAACTTCTTGGGTAGGGACTAACTCTATGACTTACACGACGATCGTTATACTCGGCCTTTAGTATATTCGTTTCCCCTTAATAAAACTAGTCTCTAAGGCGTAAATAACTTATCTTAATCGATAAGAGTACCTTTTAGCTACTATAAGAACTTTATTAATAAAAGAGGGGAACGAAAACTCTATACTACGATAAGCCTATTATAGTAGAGGCCTAAAATTAGGGCATTATAGAATAATACGACTACTATTTATACGAAGACGATACTAGGAAATAACGCCCCGCTTAGCCGCTAGGACGCGAGGAAGAGCTTCGGGTACGAAGCGAACGTAGGGAGAAAGCGGGCTATTTCGGTAAAGAAGCCTCGTAGCGAGTCACGAAGTTACCTACCGGGAAATCCTTTATACCTCGATAACGAAGTCCGTGAGAGGGCTAGACCGTCCTACTCGGTAGATATATCGCCTCTTCTAACCGAGAATAGATAGTTCCTCGATTATAATAGGTAGGATTTTCTCCTAGTCCTTATAAGCTAGGCCTTGGTTTAGTAGATATTATAGAGTATTATTCTCTCGGTAGGGCTAGTAGCGACTTATACCTCGTTCTATAGGATAATATAGGAACTAAGAGCTATTAGAGTAAAGGATAAGAAATAAGGACGATATAAAGGCGACCGAGATAAAGAAGGAGTAGGGATAGAAAAAGAGGAAGACTAAGACATTAGCTTAACCTTATCTTTTTAAGTTACCCTTTATATACTACCTTTAAAGAGACTAGAATAGATAGTAGCGCTAGTAAGACTAAAGTTAATAGACTCTACTAACCTTACTAATAGTAATATAACGGGACCCTTCGCGGGAATAGACCTAGAACGCTTCGGAAGAGTTATTAGAGATACCGTCGCTATAGGGTAGATCTAACGCCCTATAGTTAGGACCTTTACTAGTAAGGATATCACCGAGTTCCTTCGTAAGTTCGAGAGAGAGATATTAGCCTACTATATTAGGGATAACGAAAAGGTCGCCTAGCTTAAGGGCTATATCTCTCTAGAAGAAGTAGCTTATATAAAGGTCCTCGTTAACGGTCTTAGCTAGGAAGAAGCTAAAGATACCTTAGTAAAGGAATACTATGCCTAAGATATAGACTAACGCGAGACTACCTAGACTTAGCTTACTTACTATAATACTAAACGTCCTAGAACCGTGGAAGAGGTAAAGGACTAGCTTAAGTAATATGCCTACCTCTAGCGTAAGGTTAAGCTAGTTAACTAGAAGAAAAGCGATTCGTAATCTCGAGATATATACTATGCTATGCCTAAGGAGCTTAATATCGCTATTATAGAAAAGTATAGTTATACCTTAGACTAGATAATTACGATAGGGTACGCTTAGCTTATAGATTATATTTAGAGCTACCTTAAGCCTCGCCTAGATATAGAACGCATAGATATAACTACTCTCGTGCTTATAAACCTAGGAAGTATAATTTATAAGGAATACTATAATACCTTTATACCCTCTAAATTAAAGATAACTTTCGGGTAAGGATATACGAAGCCTATAGTAGTAATTAAGACGAGACCGTCGGATCTATGGACTTAGGTCGAAGACCTAACCTCCTAGCTTACGGATATAAAAATAAACCTTACTAAGGAGTTTGCAAAAGCCGCGGATAAGATAAGGAACCTACTTATACGAGATAGTCGTTAAGTAAAGGAGGATTACGCGAGTAGTAGCGCCCGAGCCCTAAATAGAGGCTAGATTACTAATTCCTATATCTAATTCTAGGAATTATCTAATTACGACTAACGGGATAAGCCCTACGTTAACGTAGTCTCTAGTAACTACTAGAAGAGGGAACGGCGTTATTA